>PVJH01003233.1:0-146835 GCA_004026705.1 Nesogale talazaci
TTCATGAGGAAGGGTAGGTGGGAGAGGGAGGGGAAAATGACTTGATACTAAGGGCTCAGTAGAAAGAATATATTCTGAAAATGATGATGGAAACATATGTACAAATATGCTTGACACAATGGATGGATAGATTTGGATAAGAACTGCATGAGTCTCCAACAAAAAGATTTTTAATGTTTATACATACATATGCTCCTCATATGGAAAATACAGAAATCATATTAGCTACATCTATGGGAATAAAATGATGGAAAGTCTCAATGCAAGTGGTTGACTGTGGAAAAGACAATTAATAACTCATATGCTAACTGAAGCTATACCTAAAGAAAATTAAAACAATTCCACAAGAACCAAAATATGGCCTGGAATATATATTCCTCTTGGAGTTAGAGATCATCTCAAGGACAGAGTTGACACATTGAACACTAATGACCATGACAAATCGTGGGATACAATAAAGAACACTAAATCTAAACAGAGCAAAAGATCATTAAAACACAGAAAAAAAAATCAAAGAATAAAATGAATGTCCAAAGGGATGCTAAAACTTGTTGAATGGAGAGTAGTTAAAATGAATGAAAGAAATGAAGATGTAAAACACCTGAACAGAAATTTTCAAAAGGCAGTCTGAGAAAACAGATTAAAATATTATAATGAATTGTGCAAAGACCTTGAGTTAGCAAGACATAAGGAAGAATTAATTTTTCAAGTTCAAAGAATTGAAGACATCATCTTATTTCTAACAAGCTATCATCTAAGGTGCCAACTAAGTCCACAAAGAAGAAGCACACCAGCATCAGTCGTCAAAGGATTATAAATCATATAATCCAATGCTGAAAGTAAGAGTAGTATCAGAGCCTAAATCGTGAGATTCTGGATTGCAAGGTTATGGATACCAGTGAAAGCCCAAGATACATTTGTGAGACCTACACAGGAAATAGGCCTCCAGTGATTTCCCTCTATCCATAATAGAGGGATGGGAAGAAACTAGTTACCAAACAGTACACTGGAGGAATAATAATAGATCAAAATGATAAAATTGACTTGAATGGTTAAAGCCTTGTCAGTTGATTCCCCTTCAGATGCACGTTGGGTGTGGTCTGAATCTCAACATTGTCTGAGTTTTTTTGTTTTTCTGGGGTGGGGGCATGGGGGTTGCCTACTGGGGTTTATCTCAGATGTATTTGTCATTGGGGGTAACCCTCTTGAATTTTTGTTATTTGTTTTTCTGTTTTTTAGTATACGAAACTCAGGATTAATGAACTGATAGAGACAGCAAGTAGAATAAGGGGTTCCTCAGGGTTACAGTGGGGGAGGGTGGGAGCTAAAGGGGAAATGACATCAAGGAATTCAAGAAGGAAGATAATGTTTTAAAATTGATAGTGGTAGCAATTATATAATGCTTCTTGATGAGATTGAACTGGGAAATGATATTATATCCATATTAACTTCCAATAAAATAGTTTTGGAAAAAATAGTAAATAAAAGAAACAATAATTTAAAAAATTTTGAAGACAAAATATCAAGGCTTGAGTTTCAATATTGAAGGATCCTATGAGCAAAAATATTGAATGGTACAAAAATTTTCAAAAGAAGATGGAAGGAACTCACCAAAGTCACCACAGCAAAAAAGAAATTGTCAACATTCAACGATTTCAAGAGTTAGCATATAATAATGACAAATGACATTAAATGAAGAAGTCAAAACATGACTCAAGGTATTGGAGGGACATACAAGGCTCCAGGACTTGATTGAAATGTTTAACTACTACAAACCAAAACTGGAGGAATTCAAGATAACTACCTGGCCAACCAACTGGAAGAAATCCTATGTGTGCTCAGTTCAAAGAAAGGAGACCCAACAGAATGAAGGAATTATAGAACTATATTATCACATACAAGCAAAATTATCTGAAGATAATTTTTAAATGTAGATCCACAAGGAGCTACCAGAAATTTAATCCAGATTAAAATGAGGACAAAGAAAAGGGATATCCTTGCTGAAGTCAGATATATCTTGACTGAAAGCAGAGAATACCAGAAAGATGTTTGCTTGTGTTTTAACAACTATGTAAAGGTAAATAACTGGATGAATCCTAGCAAGTTATGAGTAATATGGCAAAGAATTAGAATTCTTTAATAATAAATTATACTCATATGAAACCAGTACATAGAATAAGAAGCAGTCTTTCAAACAGGAAAAGGAATACAGCATGGTCTAAAACCAGTAGCTGTCTTGAATTTTTGTTATATGCTTTTGTGTTTTTCACTATATGAACTTCAATATTGATTAACCTATATAGACAACAAGTTGATAAGGGTTTCTGTGGTATACAATGGGGTGGGGATGGGGTGGCTAAGAGCTGGTATCAAAGAGTTCAAAAAGGAGGAGATTGTTTTCAAACTTATTGTGGTAGAAATTGTACAATACTGCTTCATGTGCTTGAACTATAGAACAATATGATATTATCGGTTAAAATGGCTTTGAGACAAAATATCAAGAACAGGACCAGGAGATTTATATTATTTCACCATAATTATTAAATCTGTATGCTGAGCAAATAATCTGAGAAGCTAGGTTATATGAACAAGACTCAAGTTTGGATGAAGTTTCATTAACAGCTGGTGGTATGCAAATAATACAACCTTGCTGTTTGGGAAGGAAAGGACTTGTAGCATTTAACGATGAAAACAAAAGAACACAACCTTCAGTATGGCATAAAACTCAGTGTAAAAACAAACAATCCTTATAATAGATTAATAGATAGCATCATGATAGAGAAAAGATTGATGCTCACAAGAATTTCATTTCACTTAAATTCACAACAATGTTCATGAAAGTAGCAGTTAAGAAATGAAGCAACATAGCATATTGGACAAAACTGTTGCACAAGCTCTCTTTAAAGTATTAAAGAGCAGAGAGGTCATTTTGAGGACTAAACTGGGTCTAATCCCAGTCATGGTATTTTCAATTAGCTCATATGCATATGAAATTTGCACAATGAATAAGGGAGACTGAAGAAGAACGGATATATTTGGATGGTGGTGTTGATGGAGAATCTGGAAAGTATTATGAACTGCCAGAAAAACAAACAAATCTGTGTTGGAGGAAGAACCAACCAGAATTCCTCTTAGAACAAGGAAACGCTGAGCCCCAGGGACGTAGTGGTTGTGCGTGGGACTGCGGCCCACTGGGACGGAGGTTCAATTCCCACTCACAGGAGCAAAGGCTGGGCCTCCTACTTCCACCACCAGGGCAGGGATGCCTAAAAAAAAGAACAAGGAAGGTGAGTGTTCATCTTAAGGGTTTGGGATGTATTATTAGGAGGGACCCGTCCCTGGAAAAGGACATTATGCTTGGCAAAGTGGATCAGTAAAAAAAAAAAAGAAGAAGAAGAAAGCATGCAACAAGAGAGACTGACATAGAAGCTGAAACAATCACCTCAAATATAACCATGGTTTCCATGGAGCAAAAGTAGGCACTGTTTTACTCTGTTGGTTATGGGGCTGCTTTGAGTCAATACTGATTCGAAGACACCCCGCCGCATCACATTCACAGGACACCCACATGACTGTTACCTGAGTCACCTCATAATGCCAAAGACCTGTCAGATGCTGTATTTTCTACATCACATGCTATGATAATTAGGTTCTGTGCCAACTTGGCAGAGCCGGGATTCTCAGTGGTTTGGCAATTAAGCTGTAATAATTCCTCTTGAAGTGATATAACACAATGTAATTAGCTTCTTAATAGGATCTGCTGTGAGCAATCAGTCCGTTCTAAGATTAGAGTGGGAGTCAACATTCTTACTCACATCATAGTCTGACTGACGTATTAATGAAAACACGTTTCTTCAGCCTTATGGACACTTCCAATATAAGTGGATGCTGTAGATAAGCTTGCTTGCTTTTTGCTACCTCTTGCACTATGCTCATCAACCTCCAGTTCTTTGGATTTGTACCTATCATCATGCCAGTCAATCCTGTCAATCAGCAGCATGCCAACTGACCTGTTAGCCTTGGGTTCATTTGCCTGTGTAGTAATAAGCCTTGGGTCTTCCTGCTGAACTTTGATCCATTAATCCTCACCACTACATGAGTCAGAAGATTTCAGCTTATCATCTCTCCCACAGACATGGAATTTTCCTACTGCTACAGCAGCATGAACCATTTTACACACAGACGCACATATACTTTCTTTATATATATATTCTTTAATGTATGTGTGCGCAAATATATGTACATATATGAGAGGTACCAAAAATAGCAGATTTTTTCAAAGTTACATATTTAAAATTTGGGGGGGACCATCACTGCCCTGGTGGGAGTAGGAGGCCCAGCCTTGCTTCTGGAAAGCTACTGCTGGATTTGAACCACCAAGCCAGTAGGCCGCAGTCCCACACTCAACTACTACACCACCAAGACTCAGCCCCATATTTACATGTTTTACAAATAATCTTATCCCCTTCAAAGTACTCTCCATTACACTTAATACCTTTTTCAAATCTGCTATTCTATCTTGGAAACATTTTTCAAATTCATCTGTTTGAACAATTAACAGCACCTCTTATGTGTTTTTCTTCACCTCTTCTATGTCATAAAATCACTTTTCTTTCATACCCTGCTCCATTCAAGGAAACAAAAAGAAGTTGCTTGGAGTATGGTAGCATTTGTCGGGTGTGTGAGATAAGAGAGGTATGCTGGTTTGTGCCAAAAATTGGCACACTAAGACGACTGTGTGAGCAGGTGCATTGTTATGGTGGCAAAGCCAGTCCCCTTGTCTGCCACAAGTCAGGTCTTTTTTTGTCACATACTATTACACAATCTTTTCAGAACCTCTAATCTAAACAGAAAGCTTGATTACCAGTCCGACCTGGTGAAATGAACTCCAAATGCACTACAAGTTTATTTTTTCCTCTCTTAAGGAAGTTGATGAGAATCCAGAATGAGGTTTGTCATCAATTGACATTTCACCCTTTTTTGAAATGAGAAAACCACTCTTACATGAGTTTTTCTCATAGCTCTGTCCTAGTAGGCTATATACAACATCACAGCTGTGTTAATCCAGGTAGATAAAAGAGACAAATTCATAAACACTCATATGGATATAAGGGAAAGGTTTATATACAAGAGGAATGGAACATTTAGAAAGCATCCTAACCCAGTCCAGTCCAAAGTCACAAATCTGATATTAGCCCATATGTCTGATACCAATCTATAAAGACCTCCTTGCGACTCACAAAGTACATGCAGTAGAGGCATCCCAGCACTGGCAGGGGTATCACTATGACTCCTCGTTTCCAGGGATCAGGGTCCATCAGCAGTATCCATTGGCAGTCGGAGCATCTCAGCATTGGCAGGGGTCTCTCTGTGGCTTCTCTGGCCCCAGAGATCTGATTCCAACAGGGCAAGCCCATGTGGCTTCTCCTCTGGCTCCTCCATTCTCCAGGAATCAGGATCGGTCAACATGCTGTCATCTCGTCTTGTCAGTAATTCATCTTCTCAGAGACTCAGTCCGGTCTCTCTTCTCCAATTGGGAAATACAGTGAGATTTCCCAGAATTCTCATGAGAAAGCTATGCTCACACAGAGGCCTCATTGGCTACTCATTGGCTATCTCCAGATTGACAGGCTAGACTTCACCCCTAAACTCGCAATCATGAAATTGACACATAACACATGACCGCCACAACAGCCATTTCTGTCACATTTCTCCCAAGCAGGAAACATTTCACAGCCATATGCTGTTCTCTTAAATTGGCTATCACAAAAGAAGTTTAAGCAAAACGACTCTTATGAAAACATTCACTGTGACCAGAGAGAACCTTCACAGGAGAAGCACCACTGTGTACACTAATTCAGAGAATTACTTAAATTGCTAGTGGGAAAGCTTCACCCAGTGCAATTCCAATTGGGGGGTGGGGTGGATTACCCCCTCTTATATTATATATGCAATATATATATACATATATGCACATACCTTCATGCTGAAATTGAAAGAATGAAAATAAATCCATGAAAGCCAAAACTCAACCTTGAGTATAATTTAATTTTAATTTAATTTTGAGAACATCTAAAGAACAGAGTTGACACACTGAAAGCCAAAAAGGAAGAATATGCTTAGCCTTTCTAAAGTTGAAAGAACTGAAGATAAAAGTCATCCCTCAAACAATATCATTAATATGATATACAAGTAAAATTTTGCTGGATTTAATTCAACAATGGTTACAGCAGTACATCAACAGGGAGGTGCCAGAATTCAGAAGAGTGTGTGAGAGTCTTCATTGCTGATGTCACATGGATCTTGTCTGAAAGTAGAGAATTCAAACTGGATCTTGTCTGAAAGTAGAGAATTCCAAAAAGTGGCAAAATTGAATTTTATTCATGACAGGAAACATTTGACAGTATGAATCATAAGAAACTATGGACAACAATGAGAATAATGGGAATTCCAGAGCACTACATTATGCTCATGCAGAACGTGCACATGAACCAAGAGACCGTCATATGACCAGAACAAGGGAATGCTGCATAGTCTAAAATCAGAAAAGATATATGCCAAGGTTGTATTATTTCACCATACCTATTCAATCTGATGATGAGTGGATAATCTTGGAAGCTGGAATAGATGCAGAGGAATGCAGCATTGAGATTGGGGGAAGGTTTTTTAACGATCTGTGATACAGAGACTGACACAATCTTGCTTGATGAAAGTGCTGAGGACTTAAAACATTTGCTCATGAAGATACAGGTCTGTAGCCTTCAGGATGTATTGTAACTCAATGTAAAGAAAACCAAAAGCCTCCCAATTGGACCAATAGATAACATCATGATAAATGAAGAAAAGGATGATGTTTTCGAGGGTTTTAATGCCAGAGGAAGCAGCAAATCAAGATATTAAATGACACATTGTATTGGAAAGAGCTGCTGCACAAGACTTTCTTTAAAGGGTTGAAGAGAAAAGATGTCACTCTGAAGACTAAAGGGTGCCTAACTCAAGTCATAGTATTTTTCAATGACCTCATGCATGTGAAAGTGGCAAAGTGAATACAAAAGATTGAAGAATTGATACATTTGAACTGTGATTTAGGGGAAGAATCTTGAACAAACTATAGATTTTCAAAAGAAGAATAAATCTGTTTTGGAAGAAGTACAAAGAGAATGCTGCTTAGAATCGACGTTAGCAAAATGTCTTATCAATTTTGGATGTGTTATCAAGAGAGAATAGTCTCTGGAAAAGCACATCATCGCTTGACAAAGTAGATCAGCCAAAAGGAAGACCATCAAGGATATGAATTGACACGATGACTAGAACGATGAACTCAAGCATAACAATTATTGTGAGGATGGTACAGAACTGGGTGGTGTTTTGTTCTGTTGTATACAAGATTGCTATCAGTTGGAGTAGATACAAAGGTACACAACAACAACAAATACAAGCAATTACATAAGGGGTCAACTATAAGACTAATGTGCTTTTTTGATATATATACTTTGATTCCTTTGAAAGAATGGATAGCTAAGTAAGTCCTTCACACTCCTTTTCCTTTTCCATTGATGGTAGGCATTTTGAAGCTGCATTGGCCAGTGGGGTATTTCTTGTTGTGCATTGACACTTTGAGTATTTATAATGTGTTGGGGACTCACCATAGACCTGTGGCCCTTTTAGTAGTTAGTATTGAATACTTGATCTAATACTTCTAAAGTTAGGCCTACGATCACTGTCTGAGTCAAAGATCTCTTTTAGTTTGTTTTTTTGGGTGTGTTTTTTTGGGTGGAGGGGTATCACTGCCTTCTGGTGATCGTGGGCGCTACCCAGAGCTGCTCCTGAGAGCCGCCACGGGATTTGAACCGCCAAGCCCGCCGACTGCAGTCCCGCACTCAACCACTTATGCCACCGGGTCTCAGCCCCAAAGATCTCTTTTAGATCATCTTTTGAAGTGGCAAAATGAGATAACTCCTTCATTTGTGCTGACTCCGACTTTGATAAGGACTAACTACTCAAAAACATCGTTGATTTACTAAGAAGAAGAGATTAAAAGATTGACTCTAAGAACCAAGTTCTGTTATATGCTTTTTGGCATATGAAACCCTGGAGAGATGAACTAATAGGGAAAGCAAGTAGAATAAGTGTTTGGGAGGATGGGGGCACGGTGGTGGTGGTGGTGGTGGTGATGAGGGGAAAAGGGGCAATGATATGAAGGAGTCCAAGAAGAAAAAGAATATTTGATAATTGATTGTGCTAGCAATTGTACAATTTTGCTTGCTGTGATTGAGTTATGGAATGATAAGATTATGTATTAATTCCCAATTAATAATAAATAAGAATACATAATTTTTTAAAGTTTGGCTCTAAAGTAAGGACTCAAAAGAATAACTGCCTCTATGGGTTTCCAAGTGAAATTTACAGAGGCAAAAAAGCTTATCTTTATCCAAGCAAAAGACATAGGGTAGAGAGAGAAGGGGACGCATACTCAACATGGCACAAATTTGAAGTTGCTCTTGGGCTTTTGGTTTAAGGCTACTGTGGATGATGATCAACTTCTCCACATTTTTTGCCTGTGGAGTCTTTTACATCCTTATTCACTTCCTTACAATATATATTGTAATTTTTTAAACCCTCAAAACAAAAGCACAGCTATCATTAAGTTAATTTTGACTCATAGGTCCATATTTAAGGTTTTCAAGACAGTAAATCTTCATGAGAGTACACAGCTATTCCCGCAGAGCAATTAGTGGGTTTTAACCTTGAGATTAACAGGCCAATCTCTAATCCACAGTATCAGCAGGGTTCCTTGTATTATAATACATATGGCAATTATGTCAGCAAATCTGAGTGAATTTTTGTTTCTCATAACTGGAAAGAGTAAAAAACAAGGTGGAACATGTTGTGTAGGTATTCAATGGTGAGTACGTTTTTTGCACTTTTATAGAAATTAAGAATTCAAAGAAGAATTTTCCCAGAACAAGTCCCAAGATAATTTTTGTTAGCCATTAATCATAGAAACAAAGCAGCTAAAATGAACTCCAAAGGCAAATGTAAGTAATATCGATTTAAGATTATTGAGGCTTATAACACCAAGACCAAACCAACCTCACTGCCATGAAATCAGGAAGACTCACAGTGCCCCTAGAGGATCGGGTAGAAGTGTCTCTCTGAGTTTCCAAAACTGTCACATCTGGTGAGAGTAGAAAGGTCTTTCTCCCTTGAAGTGACTGGTGGTTTCAAAGTGTTGTTCTTGTATCTAACAGCCCACCTTGTAGTACTACACCCACAGGGCTCTTCTTAAGCCCTATATTTTTAGTAAAGACATAAAACATCTAAGAATCTTACATCGAGATCTTGCGATACATCTGTTTCGATAGTAATTCCGGTTCAAAATAGTGGTGTTTTAAAATAGCATGATGCCTCTTATTAAAACCGCAATTCAAAAATTAAAGAGCAGTCCAATTGGGAGGATAAGGTCTACTATCTAACATGTCTTGAAGCTGGTACCTGTTTAGAAGAACAGATAAACCTAAATGCTTTGACTGTACTATGTTTATATTTTAGAGAATAGCATGATACAACTACTCGTCCAATTACAAGAAGAGGAATAAGAAGTTTGGGGCTTCAACGCTCCTTTTATTTTCTCTTAGTACTGTACAATTAGAATATTGAGGTCGCGTGAGATAATTCTAATGAAGTGAAGTATATTCATCCTGCAGCCCCTTGAAGAGCACTTTGCTAATGTGGTCTCCTTTCTTTAACGATTCAACCCAAATCGGTGGTGACCTTTCTAATGAAACAGAAAACCGACAATAGGCAACCTTACTAATATATTCTAATGCAATTAGGTCACACAAAAGGCTCGTTAAGTTTGTAGTGGCTGCCTTCACCTTTACCAAATTTCTAGTTAATCCAATAGTGTCTTATCCCTTATGTATGCTTCACAGCAATTCTACTCTAAATGAACAGCTTATTAAATAAAACAACATCTAAGCATTATAATTATAGAGACACTAAATATTACACTAATGGTTAAAAATTATGAAAGGGAGTGAAGAGTAATAAATGGCTTGATATCTTATGTGTAATATAAATGATATTTTATGGTTTTAAAACAAGTTACATTCTTTGGTTACAACATGTAAATGTATGAAATAGTTTCACATTTAGTAGTGTTTTGTAGTAGTTTCCTCTAAATGTTTTGCTCAATATGAAGCTTTGTTTAGAATTGATGATGACTGTGAATGTCTTGCAGTGGCCAGATTTGAATGGCTTGTGAAAACTGATACTTTAGAGTGATACCTGGATTTATTTGAAAAACTAATAATCATCTGCCCTTTATAGGATATACACATACACTTGTTAAAGAATAGAATGAAAAGATAATGAAAATTTTAACCAACTTCTCAAGGACCCCCCTTGTGTGCAACCCAGTAATCTATTAACCTAGAGTTAGTACTTTGCATGAATAAATATGGGGAAAAGAATCAAAACACTTTGAACTGCAAAGCATGCCCTTGTCATTCCCTTATCTGGCTACACACGGCCACTTATAAGCCGAAGTTTCTCAGCTGCCTCTGCAGCAGCCAGCCCGGCCAATCATTCTCTAGAGAGAGAGGCTGCTTATTTTCCATGTGGAATTTATGCAACACAGATAATTGTCTGCCAGGAACTCAACTGAGCCCCCGGAAGTTATTGAAGGTGTGAGATTAGATCGTGCCCTGGTGGACGGGGCTCCCAGAGGGGATTCCGAGGGAGAGGGCTCCGCTGGGCCCTCCTCGGTGGGGAAGTCCGCGCTGTCTCTGCCACCATCAGCCACCACTGCGGATGTTGCTGCGGGCGCGTCAGAATCTCTTAATGTTCTCAAGAAGAAAGGGGGTGAGGACAGCAGGGAAGGGAGACCAGGGGGGAAACGTATAAAAAATTCACCACATAAATTAGCTGTGCCTCTTGCAGCAAAAAAAAAACCTCGCAGTTTTCATCTGAGCCTGAATCCCGGGGCTCCTTCTTCAAGTGCCCGAAGGAATGGCATCACGGAATCGACAGGGTCATTATTAAAAATTCATAGCCGGTTGTGTAGGTACCCCAAAGAAGGGAAAGTTGTCTCCGGAAACACATTAAAAGGTCTGCATATGTCAATGAATTAGAGTCTGTTTGCTTCTAACAGCTGCTATGTTGGGAATTCCTCTGAGGATGTTTAAAGAGCAAGTTTTGTAATTTGAGGTGGCTGCTCCATTGTCGTGGACAGTGGAAACCAGAGTAGACTATTGAGGGGAGCTAACGGTTTTGGCACTGGTTTGGGGTGTTAAGTATCGGCTAACATGTTTGTGCCCGCCCTTCAGATGTCGATATACAAAGACCCCTTTCTCTCCCTTCTGGCGAGAATCCAGGCCAATCTTGGAATGCTTAGCCCCCACCCCCACCCGCTCCCGCCCATCATTAAGGGCACTGTGTTAATCATCGGGCTTCATCTCCCAAGCACCCTGGAAAGGAATGCTCACTGACCCACAACATCCACATTTCCGCTTCTTTGGAAATGTCATGAACATGAACATGGGATTCTGAGGCAGAACTAAGAAACAACTCAAGGCCAAGTTCAAGTAAGAACTACCTAAAAGGCTTAATGCTTCAGTCCATGCCAGTGGACAGGTGATTGGGCTCATGCAGTGGTTTCTGAAATTCTGTGCTATATATTTCAAAGGTCTCTTTCTCATCATCAGGAATATAGATTCTGTATATTCCGTGTATTGTTCAGTAACACGTTGACTAAGTCCTACTCTGCTAAAATGGTGATAGTGTGATCTGAAATAATACGTTAAAATTGGGGTTTGAGAAATAGCATGATCAGCAGGCAGGGAGAGAAAAGCATTGCATCTCTCAATATAGCTTTAAGCTGAACGCTATGGCTGTGCAGGGGTAACGAAGAACCATTTTGTTCTTCTTTGTTATCTATCAGACATTAAAATGATCTTAATACACTGTAGACATTGCTAACACTGAAGATCTTCCAGAGATGAATATTGACATAACTATGAAATACACAATTTGGGAGAAGAGAAATGAGAACTGTTTTACCAGCAAATATTTTCCAGAGTCTTTTTGTTCTTGTGGAGGGGGGCAAGGGGGAGCACCACTGAGTTTCTTTTGTGAACATTATAAATATGACAGGTCATTGATCATTAATTTGGATAAAGGATCTAACATTTAAATTATCAGAGTTTAAAAATACCATATAAATGATTGTGAGGATGGCACATGACTGGGTTGTGTTTTTTTTATTAGTAGTAGTAGTAGTCATAGTATATAAGACCCCTGTGGGGGTCAGAATTGCCTCATTGGTGCTTAACAACTCATGATTACTTATTTAGCTAAATTTGTGACTTATTTGGGTTACATATACTATATAGTTGCATGGTTCACCTCCTGTACTTAGTGTCTCTGTTTTTATGATTCAAGAAAGGGTCTTGAATCTTTAGAAAAGCAGAAAAATTCTCCTTATAGGCCAACTATTTTGCATGCTTACCCTGTCCAATTTACATTTTTTCCCCTCAAGGTATTAGAGCTAGAAAAGAATAGTGAGACAAGGATAATTTCCCACTTCCTTTAAAAAAAAAAAAGACCCTACATGTTCTTTTTATTTACTACAGTTCTCCGCAAGCATTCCAGTTTCCTGGTGGTGACCTTTATTACAGGCTAGCAAATGCAGGATTCCTTATCTTCCACATGGAATAATGATTTGAAACCTCTTGGAGACTAGCCATGAGTTCCTTGATAGGTGGACCAATGTCTGTGCCAAGTGCTCTGTACTTAGCACATAGCTGGTACTCAATAAGTATTTTTGAAAATAATCATTTAAGACTTTTATAGCTGGTACACCATTAAGTGAGGAGAGCAATCCCCTTTCTCAGTGTTCGTTGGAGAAGAAAAACTATATATACACATATAAGCAATTTACAACCCCAGACTCATTTTGGCTACTAATATTGAGCTTCTCTGTTGTCTCCTTCTTCAGATAGAGTCAATTTGATTCCTGTGTAATCTTTTGATAAGGTCCATGTACACAGTTGCAATTTACGCTGTTGAAAATAGAATTTTCAACAAGGAAGTCAATGACAGTCTTGCAAAATTCTATCATGCAATCTCCAGTTTTGTTTCTATCACCAAGGCTGTATTTTCCAACTACTGTCCTTTCCTCTTTTTGTCCAAATTTTACATTCCAGTCACTAGTAATTATCAATGGATCCTGATTGCACATATTTGCTCAATTTCAGATTGAAGAAGGTGGTAGACCTCTTCAATTTTTCATCAGTGGTGTTAGTGGTTAGTGCTTAAATTAGAATAAGAATATAATAATAGAACTTCCTTATAGACATATGGCTATCATCCAATCACAGGCAGCAGCATTCTGGTCAAGAGAGATCTTGCAATGTTCTTTTTGATAATGAATGTGACAGCATTCCCCTTGAATTTATAGCACAATAACAACTAGCATAATAATCATAGAACTATCTGATTTCAAAATAACCAACATTAGTCCATTTAAATCTATTAATGCCTAATATATCAATTGCTGTGTAGTACATGTTATTTTTGACAAGTTACAATTTTCTTAGATTCATACTTAGTGCATGCAACGTTTTGATGGTTAGAGGCTGTTCCCAGCTTCTTTTTCTCCTTCTCAGTTGTGCTCCATGAGAGATTGAGGTCCTGAAAGCTTGACTCCATCTATGTCATTGTGTTCTTCCCTCTTTTGAGTCAGCAGCTCTTTCTGACCGATTTTTGAGTGCAGGCCCGTCTTCCAGGACTATACCTGGCAATGTTTCACTGCCACTCATAAGGTTTTCAGTGGTTAAGTTCTCAGAAGTATACATTCCATTCCTTTTGAATAATCTGTTCTCCATCTGGAAGTTCTGCTGTAACCTGTTGACCCTGGTGGCCCTGATGGCATTTAAAATACCAGTGATGCAACTTTTAGAATCAAAGCAGCACATAAGACAACACAGAGTGATAAACTGACAGATGAGCAATAGTTGCTTATAGGAAACTATTCTTGCTTACTGTGCCCTGAGCTTCCATTCAGAGTAATGAAGGGGTTAGTAAGCCTGTACCTAGAAACCTTTCACTGCATTTGCTATAATGATATTGTTAAACACCTCATTCAGATACTTTAAAAAAAATCATTTAATTGCAGGCTCACACAACCCTTATCATGATCAATACATACATCAGTTGTATGCAGGCCACATTTGCACATTTGTTACCATCATCATTCTCAAATCATCCTCCTTCCACTTATTCCCCCAGTCTCAGCTGCACATACTTCCCCTCCCTCCCCACTCACCTCCCCCATGAACCCTTAATAATTTACAAATTGTCATTATTTTGTCATATAATTCACTGTCTGATGTGTTCCTTCATCCACTTCCCTGTTGCCCATGTCCCATGGAGGAGGTTATATGCAGATCTCAGAAATTGGTTCCCTCTTTCTACTCCACCTTCCCACCACCCTCCTAGTATCACCGCTCTCACCACTGGTTCTGATGGGTTCATCTGTCCTGAATTCCCCATGTTTCTGGCTCCAGTGTATATCTCCTGGTCTAGCTGGATTTGTCAGGTAGAATTGGGACCATGCTAGTGGGTGGGAAGAAGCATTTAAGAACTAGAGGAAAGTTGCATATTTTATCTTGGCTACACTGTACCTTGACCGGCTCATCTCCTCCCAGCAACCCCTCTGTAAGGGGATGTTGCTTCGCCTATTGATGGATTTTGGGCTCCCCAATCTGTATTCCCTCTCATTTGTAATGATATAATTTTCAGTTCTTTGATGCATGATACCTGATCCCTTTAACACCTTGTAGTCACACATGTTGGTGTGCTTCTTTCATGTGGGTTTTGTTGGTTCGGAGCTAGTTGGCTGCTTGTTTACTTTCAAGTCTTTAAGACCCCAGATGCTCCATCTTTTGATAGCTGGGCACCATAAGCTTTCTTCACCACTTTTGCTTATATACACCTTTGACATCAGTGATCATATCAGGAAAATGGGCACACAATATTATGATTTTTTGTTCTTTGAAGTCTGATCATTTATCCTTTTAACACCTCGTGGTCACACAGCTGGTGTGCTTCCTCCACGTGAGTTTTGTTGCTTCTGAGCTAGATGTCTGCTTGTTTACTTTCAAGTCTTTAAGACTCCAGGCACTACATCTTTTGATAGCCAGGCACCATCAGCTTTCTTCACAGTTTTTGCTTATGCACACTTTTGTCTTCAGTTATCATGTTGGGGAGATGAGCATCATGTAATACCAATTTAATAGAACAAAGAGTTCTTGCATTGAGGAAGTACTTGAGTGGAGGCCCAATGCCCATCTACTATAGGTTGATATTAACCCTATAAGTATATGCATGTAGACCTATTTCCCCATCATCAAATATAAATATACTCACCTCTGTATATGCCTGTATTTAGACTTCTGTAAATGCCCTTTACCCTCCAGTTCTTTCCTCTATTTCCTTTTACTACCCTCTTGTCCCACTACCATGCCCAGCCACCATTTGGGTTTCAGTATTTTTCTCTCTGTTACATTACTCTTGATCAATCCCTATCAGAGGCCTGACAAGGACAGACACTTTCTGATATACCTCTTTAAGATAAAATTTCCCTAAGATTATGTGCTACGAAAAGTTTTATGTGTCTCAGAGAACAAATACACTTATTTCTTTGAGCTGGGAAATTATCCAATTCTTCCTTTGCTATCAGGTCACCATAAAGTTTAAAACTTAATTCACAGCAGAGCTATGTATGTTATTTTGTTTCTCATGCTCTCCTTTTCATTTTCCTTAATCTTCTTTTCTAATATTTTGTAGTTGTATCTTTCCATTCAGTGGTTTTCCATTCAAACTATTGAAAATCTCTTGAGGAAACAAAAGCACTGCACAACATTTATAATATACTTATAAGTTTGTCTAATAATTACAATATGCATATTATCTATGAGGAGTCTTGCTTGTGCAATTGTTTCATGCTCAGCTTCTAAATAAAATGCTGGTGGTTCAGACCCACCCAGCAACTCATGGAGAAAGATGTAGTCATCTGCTTTCATAAAGAGTACCACCTTGGACAACATGGGGCCATACGCCTGTGTTCTACAGGATTACTCTGAGTGAAAAGGAACTCAATGAAAATATATTGGCTTGTGTCTTTTATCTGAATGTCTGTTTGTTTATCACATCTACTAAACAGGTAAGACAGATTGAGTCCTGGATCACAGAGGAAAAAACTTAATGCTTTATCTTAGCTCGCCAAATTTTGCAAATAGTCACAAGCGTCCCTGAATATCCCATTGAACAACGAGTTCAATTCAAAACCACTACAAAAGGAAACCTAAGAAAGATGATCTGTTTTACCAGGTTTCTTAGTTGTAGAGGTGGACAAATTCCAAGTACAAGGGTCAGATGTCAGACTGAGGACTTCTCCTGACTCAGGGTCTGATGAACCTACGATTGACAGGACAGGTGACAGGCTTCTGGCTACAGAGGTTAATTATTCCAAGATTGGCAGATAAAATGTCAGGCTACTAATGACTCCCAGGATCAGCAGGCAGCATGGCAGGCTTCATTCAAGTCCAAGCTGGATGCAGGCTCCGGACACAGCAAAAAGAAAGCAGATTTTCATGGGTGCTCACTTATACTGGATGCAGAACACAACCTCGAGATCAAACCACTGGGAATTACTAGGTTTTAACTACCAAACCCCCTGAGAGTTCTGACCCAGCCAAGTTGAGATAAAAACTTAAAATATCACACTATATGGATATAAGTAAACCTCAGAAGCAATTTTATATGAGAAAAATCTTATAACTACCCAATCTCTGTATTTTGAATTATAATCCTTAGTATCTAATCCTATACGATTTGTAGTCAACATCACTTTTAATGGCATGTATGACAAAGAAAATATTATATAGAAATAAGAATTCAAATTAAAACTGACCACATTATCTGGACAAGGAAGACTAATTGTCCATATTTTGAGGGGGGGAGGAGGTGTTAATCAACATGATTTGGTGATTTCCATGTTCAAAAAGACTCTTAAAATGCTGAAAATCCTATTTCCAGTGTTTTTTCTATACCTGTTTACAGCTCAAGAAAATAAAGTGAAGCAATAATTCTTACTTTTAGTAGAAGAAGGAGATAGAGTCACATGGCAACTGCAGAATCAGTTTCCCCAGTATTCTTCATTAATGGTTTGTTCACTAATGCATAGTGTTCTTTTACTTAAACCTAAGTCCCTATGTCTCTCCTCAAAGAGAACCAGTGCCCCACACTGGATCTACTCTCAAAACAAACCAACCAACAACAACAAAAAAAAAAAAAACAGGAAAAGGCACCAATCAAATGTGCAGATCTAGAGCCAAAAATATTTCTTAGATTTAGTTTAATATTTATTTTTGTTTACCTTTCAAAACATGGTCTCTTTAGAATTTACATACACACATCTAAATACACACAGACTGTACCATTGTATTCTTGTGCCAACAAACTAAATTAATTTGCTACATCCCAAGATCCAGGTGACATACTGCCTTGCAAAATCAAGCAGGAATAATAAATGTATACAGGGATTTTCATTCAAGGCAAAAGAATTTTCAAAATGATAAAAGAGACTCATAAGTTTTCATCTTTTTCTAATGAAGATGAAAATCATGTTAAACACCAAATACACTTGTCTAATTAGATCAGGAAATACTGTTCTGTATTTGCTAATGAAATGGGATGCTACTGTATTCACTGAGAGCCCAAACAAAGTGAAGATATAACATTCTAATTACAAAAAGGCAATTGGTAAAATGGTTGTATGCTTTGAACTGCAATAAAAATTAATAAAATTATGTAAATACAAACACAGTTACTGAAAACGTGGCACTTTAATTTTAGAAAAGCCACAGAACCTAATGACTTCAGAAACTTCAAACCATTTTTAACCTCATTCTCTTCACTGAGAGAAGACTAATGAGAAAATGTTTGTCTAAAAGGCTAACATCTATTTTAATATATTTACTTCACTGATCTAAATATTGAAGCCACCCATATCCTTTTGGCAGCAAGGGTAAAATCCTAAATAAATGAATATATAAGCATGAATTTTCCATCCAAAAGCATTTTGCAATCTCCCAGCTAAGTCGCCATTGATGCATTCATAATAAAATGCTTAATGGCCTTACTATATAGAATTCTGTTATAATACAGGAACCAAAGGACATGCAGAATCCCTTTTTGTATGCTTTCCAAGTTATAAGAAATGAGATGTCCCACACATCACTATGTACACAGAGAACATGATTTGACCTCCATGATAAAATCCATGAGCTAACCAGGTGCCTTATAATGGGTTATTACCATAGCTGGTATTTAGTAATTCTCCACAGTGGGCTTTGTATTGTACTAATTTTTCATCCTGAAATCTCTTCATAGCATTCATGTTGACTCAAGAAATTCAGTGTCTTTAAAATTAACCTTAGGAATATATGTTCTATTAAATTTTCTTATAATTTAAACATGAAGCTCATTATTAAAATTTATAAGGCCTACTCCCACATTGTAATTCTTTAAAATTAATATTTTCGCTAGCTATGGCAGAGATCACTGAAATGGTAAGCTTCCTAACTTTCATCACTTAACAATATCTTGGTCAAGAAGCGCATATGGCTCTGAACCAAATAAGCAATTTAAAGTCTCTTCAAATGTTGTGTCTCTGAACCAGCTGAATAAGTACCGTATTCTTTACTAACGTCTCAATGATAAATGTGCTTCTTTGCAATACACTTACTCAAGGAGTTCTAAAGGGACCAGAGATCATGTAAAGGCCCTACTTACTTTAGCATGCAGAAGGGTGGGGGTGGGAAATACTACCTCGAGTCTGAAAATATATAATGGAGAGTATATCTTGCATTTGGTTCTGATTACTTTTTGTAATCTACTGGGAGTTAATACAAGAGCACATATCTTTCCCTAAGGTAGGTATAAGAATTTTACCAGCTGAAGAAGATGTGAATTTACTCTGGTAAAATTGCTACAAATACAGCATCAAAATTATGTACATATAAAAACTGGAATTTTTTAAATTTTCAGTCACTTTCAGGATGTGATTATATCAACAATGAAGGACGAACTTAATCCATAAAAATGTATCATTTCTTGTGCTTTTAACATGGATCTTTTTTTAAGATCATTTGAATATCAAATACACTGCAACAAAATGGAAGTAGCATTTAAAACATTCAAATTAAACAGCTAAATGATAAATATTGCATGGTCCTGCACATCTTGCTCTTTGTAGTATTTTTCAGTAATGCAGCATAGTGCAGCATTTCAGCAAACCAATTCAAACATGAGAATCGCTACAGAGCAAAAGCTCTTGTCACTGTTTGTGACTGTCTAATGGTATATGGTTCAATCATAAAGGGCAGCTGACAGGCTGGTGTAAGAAATGAATTTCCCTTTTCCTCCTGACACATCAGAGTAGGGCCCCCTGCTGTAATGCAGAAAATCTTTTATGCAAAAAGAATACACCATCTTTCAGCACATGATTACTATTCAGAAGATTCTGATTAGAGGGTTTTTTGGTGCATTTTAAAAAAATATATTGATTCAAAAGTACACAAAGTGCAAAGCAAGTCTAAGTTGATGCCGTCTGGTTTTCCATGGAGTCATCTGGTGGCAAATCACCTTTGTCTCAATTCCTTCATGTCCCCATCTTTGAAATGGGGATACAATAATAAAATATGGTGTCCACCCTAAAATAACATGAGAGAAGACAGATTTATTAAGAATCTCAAGCTAGATGGAAAATTGACATGGTCCAGGTTGCCAAAATCAGCTTGAGACACCACCACCACCACCCCCAAATGACAACAGCAAGCAATATTTGGGGAGAAGATGTTATCTTTCCAAACAATTAAAGGACAAAAAAGAGAAAGAAAATCTTGCTAAAAGTCCTAAGCATGCTACAAAAAATGCAACCTATCAAATTTTGAATGTTTCAAATATGCAGTAAGCAATGGACACTTTTTCTCCCTGTTTGGCACAGGAAGATCCAATTGCCTTCCTTGGGAAAGTTTTTGGAATAATAATATGCCTGTAGTGAAAATTAGCATGTACTGCTCATGGTCTACTCATCAAGCACTCAGGTTAATACGTGCCATTTATTCTCCATTTAATCCTCACGACTCCTCTATGAGGTAAAAGCGAACATTATTTCCATTTTGCAAGTAGAAAAACCTGCAGCCTGGGAATGTTTAAGATTTGTCCTTTCCTTCAGCGAGAGAAGAGATGTGCTGAGCACTTTTTAAAAATGCTATAGCCCCAGCTTACCTTCTTCAGTAATAAGCTATGTTGTGTCTATTGGTGGGATGATATCACTGATATTTATGTAAAAGATTCAAACATAGGGAGAAATATTTTGAACTGGAGAAGATGTAAGTGATCGGTACTCAAGGGGGACAGACCACTCCTGCCTGTCCTCTCAATAAAATACAACAGAAGAAGAACTTCAACGGAGGAGAGGAGTGTGAGTGAGTGGAGGGGCACATGGGAGGAATTGTCAGGAAAGACAAAAGGAGTCGCCCCTCAGCTAAATTGCTGTGAGAGCCAAGGAAGAATGAAGCAAAGGACGGGGCAGGTGGACTACCCTGAGAGAGTCAAGTACGATTATCCCAGTAATAGAGGCAAGGGAGAAATTGGGAGGCAGGCTGGAGGCACGCCAGTCACCTGGGAAAGGGACCTCTGAAGGAAAGGGGTACTAATGAATGTGATTTATGTGAGTTCATGCTCATAAGGCTGTATAAATGCGAGTTGTTATTGCTTGAGGAGTCTTACATTCACCATCCGAGAAACATAGGAATAAGATATTCTGTGCAAATTAACCGAGGCTGCTTTTCTGTAGCTAAAGACATTCTAAGTTGGCCTGAATATCCCATTACCTCCTCTGAGAAGGGCAGGGAATTGATTAGAGGTACATTCAGAAGTGGGGAGACCGATCCTATCAGAGCCTGGGGTGCTGCAGGTGAGTTTAAAGCACAAGAACGAGACTCCTTTGCTTAGGATGGAGTGGGTGGCCAGTAACATTACTTGAATGGAGGTTCCTATTGAGGGAGCCATGAGGGAATGTGAGGCAGCTAGACACAGGAAGTGTCCACAGAGCTGGAAGAAAGCAGACATTTAAGTGTGGCATTGCCCACCCAAGGTTTAAAGGGAAGCATGTTTGGTCCATTTTAAAATGAGCATTTCCTTCATTGAGATTCATAGGTGTATTCTCAAGAGTCTAAGTTGAAATACAAAATAATAATAATGATGATAACACTATTGAACACTAAAATCCCCTTCTGAGGTTATGTAATTCCTTTAAATAGAAATGTGTGCTTCTGGGCACATTTGATTTGGGGGAAGGGCAGGGGGAATCATTTAAAATTCTGAATAAAAATGATATGCAAAAGGGAATATTTTTTAGAAAGTAAATTAGGGCCAGGCAAGCAAGAGGAATTTAAGTTTAGACATAACAGGTTAGTCAGGCTCAGGAAGAAAAGTAGAGCCAACATTGGAAATCTTATCAGGTTCCCAGTACTTTGAGTGGCTCTGAAAAGCAAAAGGTGTGAGGTGGAAGACTTTGGAGCCCTTGGTGAATAATATTGAGGAACATTTTGGTTGTCAGTGCAGGAAGAACGTCCTCATAGAGACAGCCCACAGTGTCTACTTTGTCTTTTTGTTGCTCATTGTTATCAAGTTGGCTCTGACTCAGGATAACCACACAGAGCTGAATGAGGCCTGCACCATCTATGTAATCAATGCTTTGCGGTGTTTGCAAATGTTCTACTTTACCCAGTGGGTATCAATGCAAAGAATGAAAATTACGGAACAATTAATTCTACAAACTTCTGGGGAACCTATACAAAGACCGTGAGTCAGTTCTTCCAAAGAACAAGGGGCTACTGTGTGATTTAAAATCAGGGAGGGTGTCAGAGTTTTGCCCTTTTTTGTTTTTTGTATGTGTGTGTGGCATCACTGCTCTGGTGGGAGTAGGAAGCCCAGCCTTGCTAGGACCTATTGCTGGATTTGAACTGCCAACCCTGTGGGCCGCTGTGCCACATACAACCACTATGTCACCGAGTCTCAGCCAGTTTTGTCCTTTCATCATTCTTGGTCACTCTGTATACAGAGCAAATAATCTGAGGTGAACTAATTGAAGAACGTAGCATTAGAATTACAGCAACGTTTATGAACAACCTTTGATATGCTGCAGATAACACAATGTGTTTATTAAAAGCCAAAGAGGACTTGAAGCATTTGCTAGTAAAGATCAAATATTAAAAGGTTCAGTGTGGATACAACTCAATGTAAAGAAAACAAAAAAAATTCATAACTGCATCATTGGACAGGATGATGATAGACAAAAGATTACAGTGGAATCCCAAGATACATTTGTAAAATCTACTTAGGAAATGAGCCTCCTGTGGATTTTCCTTTATGCATAAAAGAGGGGTAGGAAGAAACCAGTTACCACACAGTGCACTAGAGAAATGACTATAGGTGATCAAAACGATAAACCAGACTTGAAGTGCTCCCAGTTGACCTCCCCCCCCCCCCACCTTTGATGCATGTTGGGTCTGATCTGGTTTTCAAATTTTTCTGTAGTTGATTGATTTGTTCATATGGGTTTTATCTCAGATGTATTTTGTCATTGGGGGGTAGTCATCTTGAATGTTTGTTATACGTTTTTTCTGTTTTTCAGTATATGAAACCCAGTATTGATGAACCTAGTGAAACAGCAAGTAGAATAAGGGTTCTGGGGGTGGGGCTACAATGGGGGGAGGGTTGTAAAGGGGAACTAATGTCAAGGAGTTCAAGAAGGAAGAAAATGTCTTGAAACTGATTGTGGTAGCCACTGTACAATATGACTTGCAGTCATTGAACTATGTAATGATATGCTAGGTATAAAATCATTTTAGAAATAAATAAATAACAATAATAAAGAGTAAGGCAATAAACCAATTGAAATTCTCACAGATTTCATTGTCTTTACAGCCACCATCAAAGTTCATGAAAGCAGACAAAATAAAATCAAATGCTGTTATGTATTAGTTACATCCACTACAAAAAAAAATCTCTTTAAAAGTATTAAAGAGCCAAGATGTCAATTTGAGGTATAGAAGCAACTAGTCCCTGAAATAGTATTTTCAATCATCTTCTATGCATGGAATATGCACAATGAATAACGGAGACCAGAGAAGAATTATGGAGTTCTGCTGGATTAATGGGTTCGAAGTGGGACTACTAACCCGGAGGTGAAGCAATGTGAAAACACCAGCCACCCTGCAGCTTTCTTTTTCTTTTTTTTTTCTTTTATTGGGGGCTCATGCAGTGCTTATCACAATCCATGCATATATCCATTGTGTTGATCACATTTGTACAATGATTGCCATCATCATTTTCAAAACATTTTCTTTCTACTTGAGCCCTTGGTATAAGATCCTTATTTTTCCCTCCCTTTATCACTCTCCCTCCCTCATGAGCCCTTAGTTATAAATAATAATTATTGTTATCATATCTTACACTGTTCACTGTCTCCCTTTACCCACATTTCTGTGGTTCACTTCTCAGGGATGCAGACGTGCTATACATCGATCATTGTGATTGGTTCCTCCTTTCTCCCCTCATTTGTGCTGTACATTATTGTATGTATATACCAGGGTTTTGTAATGCATTCATACGTTAATGGAAATTTAGGCTATTTCCAACTCTTTGCGATTGTGAACTGCACCATGATGAACATTGGAGTGCAGTGTCTGGCTGTGGTCTCATACGAAGGAAACATATCAAAGGTACCACAGAACTGGCAGAACAGCTCATAAATCTGTCTGGGAGGAAGTAAAGGAAGAAAGTTCTTTAGAGGTGAGGGTGTCTGGATCTAAGGGAAGGGGTCAGAAGGGTCTGATCATGTGATGTGAAGGATAGAACTTTGCTCCATGACACAGACAAGGAGATCCCCGGCACAGATATCAGCTGAAAACTGGTGGCATCCATTCTGTGTGTTAGAAGAGTTACTTTATTGGTAGTGTGGTGAACCTATTTTAGAGGTGACTACTAGTCAATATTGAATCATTAATGCGAACACATCCCACATACTGTACTTACTTGAGTATAAGCCAACCCACATATCACCCGAGTCACCTAATTTTACCACAAAAACTGCTTGTACACAGTGTATATGGTACATTGCATATATAACATCGCATCTGTTTAGTGCAATCAGTTTTTTAAGTATGTCATGCTTATAAAATCAACATAATTTATAGTTTAATTGTATTTTCTTATCAAAATATGACTTGATAGACCATAGAAAATGGCATCAAAATTATTACGAGACAAAAATACTTTTAACAAAAGACTTATTGTCACTAATTAAAATGGTGATATGTCCTATTTGTTAAATCTTTAAAAAGCATCAAATATACATAAGCTATGTAAGTTAACAGGCTTACAAAGTACAAAAGTTAGCAAACTCAATAAAAAATACTTAAATATTGAATTCACTTCTACCAGATATGGAGCCTTGCTAAAAGCCATGTCCCTACCTCTTTGTGGCAGTCATGTATTCGAGATGTCAAATTTCATGATTGAGATGTAGGGGTGCAGTCTAGCCTGTTAATCTGAATAGCCATTGAGTAGCCAATGAGGCTTCCGTGTGGGCATGGCTTTCTTCTGAGACTTCTGGGCAATATCGCGATATTTCCCTCATGGAGATAAGAAGCTATCTCCCCAGTTTGGGGAGTTAGTCTCAGAGATGACAAACTGCGGACAAGACAAGATGGCTGGATCCGAGGAGCTGAAGGAGCCAGAGGAGAAGCCACATAGCCCTACCCTGATGGAGCCAGACCTCTGAAACTGGCAATGCCACGTGGAGACCCCTGCCAGCGCTGCTGAGTTGCCTCTACCACCACTGAATGCTGTTGATGGACCCTGAGCCCTGTAAGCGAGGAGCCATGGGAAGACCCCTGATGGCACCAGGACGCTGCACCCACTGGCCTGTGACTTCATGAGTCGGAAGGAGATGTTATAGGTTGGTATTGGGCATATGGGCTAATATCGGACTTATGACTTTGAACTGGACTGCGTTGGGATGCTTTCTTAATGTCCTATTCCTCTTGTATATAAACCATACCCTTATATCCATATGTGTCTATGAATTTGTTTCTTTAGTTTACCCGGACTATCACAATATGGTACCTTAGGAGTGGGGTACTAGAGAAACAAATCATAAGAGGGAAAGTAGATGTTTGTTTGACTTGTGCCTCATGGTATTGTTACTTCTTTGGCTAGTCAGAAGTCAGACATGTCCTTGCAGTTTACTGAGTTATTTTCTGGAAACACTATGGGAAATTAAAGTTTTGATTACTGAGAGGTTGAGACGGAGCCGCTGGAAGGAGACAGAGCTCAGTTAGGGATGAAATGCAAATATATAGGTTTTATTGGAGGTAATGAAGGACTTTGGGGAAGGGAAGGGAAAGCAGAGAAAGAGACAGACAGAGAAGGGCATTATGAGATCCTGGGTGGTCCCGAGGTCAAGAGTTAGGCCAGGGAAGCCGTACCTGGTATTGGGGTGGTAGGACATTATAGGGTCTGAGCTACAAACATGTGGGCTAACAAAAGAAAGGGGAAGTTTCCCATGCTACATTTGCAAGTTTGGTTTGGGAGATGACCTATGAGCAATCATCTTGTTTCACAGACTTGCTTCCCAGAATGTCAGAAGGGGAGTGCATGAGATGCCAGAGGCAGGGGTTACAAAGTCCAGCAAGTTGTTCATCTCCTTTTTGGGAGGCCAGTGCAAAGGGGTGCAAGGGGCTGCTTGATCCAGGGGGCTGCCTCGTCCAACCCCAACCCATACAATTACTTTGTTTAGATGCTGTCTTTGGTTATTCCTATATAAAATGGCCTAAATGAATGTTGCTAATGTATACCTTGAGCTCAGGGGTAAAAACCACCATTTGAATGTCTCAGAACCTATGCTGCTCAAGGACAATGGTTAAGAAGGTCAAAACACCTGACCAGAAAGCAGGGATCTGTTTTGATGCCTTCGGAGACCTAATTCCATGTTTTTATGTAGACAGCAGTCTAGATAAGGATATAGATAAGTTTACTAAGTATTGACCTTGACTGTTTTAAGAATTCAGTTTAATTTCTGACTCTATGCCATTTATACTGGTTTATTATGCTAAGTATTATAGATATATGGATGTATAGAAATGTGTATTGAGAAGTATGGAGAGAGTTTGTAAATCCAGTTGCCTCAAGCCAAGCATTGTCCTCTAGAGGGTTTAAGATTCAGCTTCAAAGACATCTCTGAAGAGATTAAACCCACTTTGTCCTTAGATGGGTTTAGGCCACACCTAAAAAGACTTCTCTGAAGAAATTAACCTTAATCCTGGTGGCCTAGCGGTTACTATTTGGGCTGCTAACTGCAAGGTCAACAGTTCGAAACCACCAGGTATTTGTGAGGGAGGAAGACCGGGCTTTCTAGTCCCATAAAGAATTACTCTCAGAAATTCTTAGAGGGCATTTGACCTTGAACTATAAGGATGTTATGGGTTGGCATGGACATTACAGACGTGAGCTGAATTTGAGGGAGAAGAATTGTCAGATTGCAAGGTATGTGGATACTTAATTTTCTAAGGTAATGTCACTCTTTTCCAGTAAATGGAGTTCATTTCAAACCTTTTCTTCCTCTTTTAGTTACAAGATTATTTGTGATTTTTTCCCTAACTTCTACTTGATCATTAGATATTCCTCCTTCTTGGCTACTTATAGGACCACTTTAATTGTAATGTCAGCTAACTGATCTTACTGACAAGAAGAAATACCACTTTCAGTTTTTTCTAGTATAATGCTCTCTGGCTCTGTGTGCTAGTCTGGGTAGACTAGAGAAACAAAATTTATAGACATTCATATATGTATAAAAAGAGCTTTAAAATACAAGAGCAACTGAATATTGAGCAAAATGCCAACCCAGTCCAGATCAAGTCCATGAGACCGATATTATCCTACATATCTGATACCATTCTATAAAGTCCTATTCAGACTTATGAAACACATGCAATGATGCTGAATACAGGAAGATCACCGACCAATAGATGGGAAGTCTTGTGGATCCAGTGGTGTGTAAACATCTCAGCAATGGCAGGGATTTCCACTTGACTCGGCCAGCTCAGGGCACTAGCGAAACTCCATGTGTCTCATCAGCTACAATGTCTCCTAGGGAGTGAGCTTGCTTCATGCCTCCAGTGAACTGTTTTCTCCTTAGCATCTCTAAATGATGTCATCAAGCTGTGACCTGACAGGCTAAACTTCACCTCTTCACTCTGTGCCTCAAATTGGCAACAGATTGTGTAACTACCACACCTTAAGCTGTGTGATTTAGAAAATAAAGGAACAGCAGACCCTCTAGGTGCTTTGAAAAGGTAGATTTTATTTTCAAACATGTTACTTCACCTTCAGGGCCCTTTACTTTCTTAGGTCCCTACCAGCTTAATTTGAAACCATTACCTTAAAAAAATATTTCATTTTTGCTAATGTTGAGAATATACGCAACAGAACATCCACCAATTCAATCATTTCTATCTGTACAATTCAGTGACACTGATCACATTTTTTGTGTTGTACAACCATTCCCAACCTCCTTTTGCAAACTTTTCTCCCCTCATTAACATAAACTCACTGCTCACAAGACTCTATCCAATCTTCAGAGCTTTATTTGTCATTTGAGTCCCAAATAGCTATGTCTAAAAAGAATGTGATGCTCAAAGCAAACTTTTTTTTTTGTAGTTAAGATAAAATTTTGTTTGATATTAAGAAGACTTCAGGAGATTGTTTGGTTGAAAGACTATTTCAAGGCAATAGTTTTAGAGGTTCATTTAGTCTTCATACCTCCAGAAAATCTGTAGTCCATGAAAATGTGAAATTCTGTTTACTTCCCTCCCTTCAGTTGGAATTCTTCTATAGAATCTCTGACTAAATGGTCAGTAATGATAGCCAGATACACCAGATTTTCTGGACACATGATGGAGGAGGCAAGGATTCATGGAAGCAATTCGCTACAGAATTCCTATCTTCTTCCTATCCCTGACTCTTACCCTCCTGTTGTTTCAGGTGCTAAGAGACCAATTGTCTCACAGGCTCTTAAGACCCCAGACACTGTGCAACAAATTGGAAGTAAATAAAAATAATAAACACAGTATTAGGTCAGTTAAGTCTGATGCCTCATGGAATCATGACACTAAACTTCTAAACCATGTACATTTGATTCTTAATTCAAAATTATTCTTCTTTAAAAGGTCACTTAAATTGTACAAATTTAAAATACCCCAAAACCTGGATTTTCTCCTAGTTTCTTTTATATCATAATCTCTTTGTTTTGGAGTTAAATTTACATTTCATAACCTTCATTTTCCCAATCCTCTGCAATAATTTTTAAATACTTTTTTTAATTCCAAAACACTTTTCTTCTGAATATTAAAAAAGAATCACCTCAAATAACAGACCATTCTTGAACGAATTCAACAATAGACAAATTAGAAAGATGTTCAGCTTCTACTGTCTACATCGTGTAGGGCATTCTATGGGAGTAGGAAGGCTGATCTTTCTCATAGGGGGCACCTGGTGCCTTCAAACTGCTCATCTTGAGATTAACAGCCCAACACATAACCCACTACCTCACCAGGACACCAGCAGCAGAGATCATCTTCTTATAATGTCTCTATAGGAATATCTCTAATTTTAAAGACTTTATTACTGACTCATTAAAATTTCTGACATCTTTTTTACCCATTGAACCAACTCAGAATACCTATGTCTAATCTTTTATAGGGTGAAATTCACTTTAAACTCAGAATTGCTCTATAATTGGATAGTATTATGACTCAAGAGCAAATAATTCTTTTATTTTCCTCCTTTAAGAAGAAACTGAGTCTGAGGCAAGAATTTCTAATAACCAGCTAGTTGAACCCAGACAGAGACCTTTTTAGGCACCAGCCAATTGCTCATACTCAGGAAGAGTTGCCGGAATATGGTGACTGTCTGGAACTCCTTCTTGAAAAATGTCACTCCATCTCTCTGCTTATTCGCTTTCCTGCTTTGCAAAAGTGTACCTGTGCAAGTACTTCAACCTCTTTGCTAATATTAATTGCAGTATTATTTTAATAGTACTATTAATTGAACAACAATTCAATAATGATGTTAAAGTCCAAAGTAATCACTAAGGAGTAAAATTATTTAATATGACTCCTCTATCCATAGTCTTTATAACTCCCATCAAATGATTGGGTAGGGTGTGATAAATAGGATGTGTAAAACTCATATGAAAGGAATTTGTCAGTTTTGCTATTTCACTGTTTGCTATTTGTCAAAGAGAAACACCATGCCCTTGATGAGCAAGTTTTGTGCATCAGCAATACAAAGGAGGAAGAATGCATTTTGCTCTCTCCCTCTACCTGTTCCTGCCTTTTTCCCTCTCCCTGTGCTTGTTCCCCTCCCCCCACATGACCTCTCTCTCTCTCCTTTACACTATTGTTCATATATTAAGACATGGACTGGATGGATCTTAGCTTATTACCCAGTACATTGGTCAATTTTTCTTCAAAACAGGATGGTCTGAGGTGAGCAGAAAGAGTAAAAGAAATTTTGATGTATATATTTTTGTTTTGGTTTGTTTGGGGGGGGGTTTAGTTGTTTTTGTTTGTTTGTTTGTTTTTGGGGGGCATCATTGCCCTCTGGTGGGAGGAGGAGGCCCAACCCTGCTCCTGGAGAGCTGCTGCTGGATTTGAACCACCAAGCCAGTGGGCCACAGTCCCGCACACAACCACTATGCCATTGGGGCTCAGCCCTGAAGTTTTTATTTATATTACCAACATTCTAATACTTGAAAATATATGCAGTCTTAAAACTGAAAAAAATCAAGTATATATGAGATTAGCCTAAGCAGCAGACAGGAAGTGGGAAACAGAATTAGCAATGTTAGAAAGTCTGGCAGAAAGAAAGTAGAGCTGTTTTTCTGATTGAATTCTACAGTGCTTGGCCTTTTCAACAGCCACATGTACTAATATTTAATCTACTAAGCACTTGATTTGCCCTGCTTGCATACAATTTCTAAAATAACTTTCACATCGGTCCAAGGAAGTATGGATTATTGCTGGCTTCATTTTATATGTGAGGATACTGAAGCTCAAAGACTACATAATTTGTCCCCAGTCATAGTGTCTAAGTAAAAAATTAGGCCCCAGAGAATCTGACTTCTGGCCCCACTCTTTGACCATGTATAATGATATTTTAGGATAATCTTATCGTAGCTGAATTCCTTTTTTGTAAATTAGGCAACTTCTGTTGCATGAAATTGTGCTGGAGTTCTCACATCACTGTTAGATAGTGTGTCAGTCGTGTGCTTATGTTAATTTTATGATTGAAATGTAGGGGTGGAGTCTGGCCTGTTAATCTGGAGATCGCCATAGAGAGCCAATGAGGCCTCTGTGTGGGCATGGCTTTCTCCTGAGACTCCAGGGAAATCTCGCGATATTTCCCTTGTGAAGATGAGAAGCTGTCTTCCCCAGTTGTTGGGAGTTAGTCTCAGAGACGATTAATCATGGACAAGACAAGCTGGCAGTGGTCGAGAAGCTGGAGGTGCTGGCGGAGAGACCACATGGCTTTGCCCTGATGGAGTCAGACCTCTGAAGCTTGAGCGGTCAGATGGAGACCTCTGCCAACGATGAGTTGCTTCTGCTCTTGATAGACCCTGAGCCCTGGAGGCGAGGTGCCCTGCCAGCATCGGGATTCTGCACCCACTGACCTGTGACTTCGTGAGTCGGAAGAAGATTTTATAGACTGATTTCGGGCATATGGGTTAATATCGGACTTATGACTTTGGACTGGACTGGGCTGGGATGCTTTCTCCATGTCCCATTCCTTTTGTATATAAACCCTTTCCTTATATTGATATGCGTGTCCTTGAATTTTTTCCTCTAGTCTACCTGGACTAACACAGATAGTTAAAAGAATTTGCTCAAAATATGGCAAAATTATCTTTCATCTTGATTAATAAAAGTTTTAGCATATTCAGCAGTTTTATATAGATGTCAAATAGAGTTGATGCCTTTATTAATCATATTTATTAATAAAGTATATGTTGCTATCTTTATTATTTATATTTTATTAATTATGGTTAGCTATACTTTTTTTTTTTGGGGGGGGGGGCATCACTGCTCTCCGGCGGTGGGAGTAGGAGGGCCAGCCCCACTGCTGAAATTGAACCTCCGTCCCAGTGGGCCGCAGTCCCACGCACAACCACTATGCCACCGGCTCAGCCCAGCTGTATATTTTTATATAGGATGTATAGTGATTACTGAAGAGATAGTACATAAGATGGAAAAAAAAGGCATTATTTATGGAGATAAAATAAAGGACATGTCGAGGTAAAGTCTGACTTTAAAGTTAATGAAATATCCATTCATTTTGAATAAGAATAGAGTTGGTATATGTGGAGACACTCTAGTTTGGGTCCAAGGAATCACTATGGAGTAAAATTATTTAATATGGCTCCTCTATCCATAGTTCTCATAACTCCCATCAAATAACTGGGCCAGACTATATAAATAGGAATGTGTAAAATTCTTATGGAAGGGAGTTGTTAATTTTGTCATTTCACTGAACATAAAATGAGCGATTTCAAAAGCAGGAACAGAGAAGCCCACCGCCCTCAAAAAACAAGAGTCAGTTGTCAAGCGAATCACAGACCCCTGTGTTGGAGAGGTAACAAAGGAACAGTGCTGAGACCATGAGACAGAACAGACTTGAAATGAAATTATGAGATAGAGCTGTTGGCTTCCAGGCCCACAGAGCATAACTCAAATGCATCAATGTTTCTTCCGTCTTCCTTATTTAAAGCGGAGTGTTATTTCTTATCATTCATCACTTTATTGGGGGCTCAAACATCTCTTATCGCAATCCAGGTACACACCCGTCGTATGTCAAGGATATTCGTAATCTATTGTCATTGTTGTTCTCGAAACATTTGCTTTCTATTTAAACTCCTGGCATTGGCTCCTCAAGTTTTCCCCTTACTCCCTGCTGCTCTCTCCCTCATGAACCCTTGATAATTTATAAACTATTATTTCTTTGTCATATCTCACCATGTCCGATGTCTCCCTTCACCCACTTCCCTGTTGTCCATACCCCAGGGAAGAGGTTGTATGTAGATCCTTACAATCGGTTTCCCCTTTCATCCTCCTCCATCCTCCCAGTATCACCACTCTCACCACTGGTCCTAAAGGGATCATCTGTCCTGGATTCCCCGTGTTTCTGGTTGCTATATGTACCAGTGTACATCTTTTGGTCTAGCTGGATTTTTAAGGTAGAATTGGGATCATGATAGTGGGGAGGAGGAAGTATTGAGGAACTAGAGGAAAGGTATATTCTTCATCATTGTTACTTTGTACTCTAAGTGGTTTGTCTCCTCCCTGTGATCCCTTTACCTATTAATGGGCTTTGGATCCCCAATCGGTCCTCCCCCTCATTTATAATGATAGAATTTTTAGTTCTTCGATGCCTGATACCTGATCCTTTCAACACCCCATGATCACACAGGCTGGTGTGTTTCTTTCATGTGGGTTTTATTGCTTGGGAGCTAGATGGCCACTTGTTTACCTTCAAGTCTTTAATACCCTAGATGCTATATCCTTTGAAAGCCAGGCACCATCAGCTTTCTTCATCACATTTGCTTATGCACACATTTGTCTTCAGCAGTCATGTTGGGAAGGTAAACATCATGAAATAAAGCTGAGTATTCAATGAGACCATGAAAAATGCCATAACTTGAGTAAGCCACGCCTGAGTCCTCCAAGTAACACCTTTGCTCTTCAACATTTTAAAGAGGACTTGTGCCACAGATTTTCCATTTGTCATTTGTATTCTTTGTGTGTGTGTGTGTGTGTGTGTGTGGCATCACTGCCCTGGTGGGAGTAGGAAGCCCAGCCTTGCTCCTGGCAAGCTGCTGCTGGATTTGAACCATCAACCCTGTGAGCCGCAGTCCCACACATAACCACTGTGCCACCAGGGCTCAGCATCATTTGTATTCTTGATTTCTTGATTGCTTGTTACCTTTGGTGATTTCTTGAATCCTTGATTTCTTTTTTTTTTTTTTTGTGGGCATCACTGCCTCTGGTGGTTGTGGGCGCTACCCAGTGCCGCTCCTGAGAGCCGCCGCTGGATTTGAACCACCAAGCCTGGGGCTGCAGTACCTCACTCAACCACTTATGCCATCGGGGCTCAGCCCAAATCCTTGATTTCTTGATACCCTTTGTTTCCATGAGAATTGTTGATGTGTCCAAACAAAATGAAATCCTTGACAATGTCAGGATTGACCATAATGCTACCTACTGGTCAATTGTGAGAATTTCTAGACAATGAGTTGTCATCCTTACTGTAGGCTGCAGTCCTCAATCTTCATCTACAAATGCAGCAACCCTTGAAAAATGAGCTTCAACAAAATTTACTTACATATGATATGAATGATATTGTGAAATAACTTCCAAATCCTGTTGAGTAACCTTTCTTTGGAATGAGTACAAGTCTGAATCTCCTGGCGTCGATTGGCCAAGTAGCTCTCTTCCAAATTACCTGGCAAAGACAAGTGAGTGCTTCCAATGCTTGATTGACTTTTGGAAACATTTCCACCAATGTCCGGAGCCTTGTTTTGGATGAATGCTTGCACTGCAGCTTGAACTTCTCCCTTCAGCACCACTGGTTATTGCTCAAATGCTACCTCTTGAAATGGTTGTTGACTTTCTTTGATACAGTGCCTCTGGGTGCTCCTTCAATCTTCTTTTGATGTTTCCTGCATCATTCAGTATTTTTGTCCATAGAATATTTTCTTTTCAAGTCAAGGAAATAATTTTTACTTCAGTTCTTTCGGCTTACGATGGGCTGAGCATGCTCCTAAAGGTGCATGCACTTTTAATTTTCATAGCGGACTTTGTCTCCTCATGATGCCCTGTGAGCTTTCTGTTCAGCTCTTTCATTTCACCATTTCTTTCATTTGCGTTAGCTACTCTGCAATCAAGAAAATTGCAGAGTCTCTTCTGACATCCACTTTGGTTTTTTCTTTTTTCCCTTATCTTTTTAATGACACTTGACTTTCTTCATACATTTTGTTCTTGATGTCAACCACAGCTTGTCAGGTCTTCTGCCACGAGTGTCCAGTGAAGCCAATCTCTTCTGAAGATGTTTTCAAATTTTGGGTGGGATATACTCAAGGTCATATATTGACTCTCATGGATTTGTTTTAATATCCTTCAACTAGATCTTGAACTTTCATGCTGAGAATTGATTACGTAGTTCATATTCAGCTCCTGGCTTTGTTCAGACCACTGATGTTGTGCTTCTCCATAGTCTCTTCCCACATACATGGAAGATTTCTGTGTATTTCATCTGAAAAAGATCCTGCATACATTAGCCATTTATTTTTTTTTTTTGGCATCACTGCTCTCTGGTGGTGGTAGGAGGCCCAGCCCCACTGCTGGAATCGAACCTCCGTCCCAGTGGGCCACAGTCCTGCGCACAACCACTACGCCACCGGGGCTCAGCCCTACATTAGCCATTTATGTGGTTAAGAAAGGTGTTCGCAAAGAAGTTGTTGGTCTTGAAAAATTCCATCATGTGATAGTTGCCAAGGCTAGATATTCATGTATTGATTCTCTTTGATTCCAACTTTCACATACCAATTGCTAAGAATTATCAATGCATTCTGATTGTATATTTTAACTATTTCGGTCTAAAGACTTTGGTAGAATTCTTCAAATACTTCAATTCTGACTTTAATAGTTGGTTCATAACTTTGAATAATAGTTGTATTAATTGAATTACTTTCTATGTGTATAGATATCATTCAATCACAGACAGAATTGAATTATATGTAATCATACTGACAGCATCAGAGCCCCACTCAAACCACCCTATAATGCTATAAACTGACAGACAAGTGGTGGGGAATCAAGAAGAAATAGATAGATCAAAGGGGGATGAAATGAGCCTTCACTTTTACCATGGTAAAATAAGAGATAAAAAAAATTGCTTTCAGAGCTGATGGTGTCTGGCAATCAAAAGATATAGCATCTGGGGACTTAAAAGCTTAAAGGTAAACAAGTGGTCATCTAGCTCAGAAACAACAAAGCTGACATGTAAGAAACACACCAGCTTGAGTGACCACAAGTTCAAAGCAAGCAGATATCAGGCATCAAAGAACGAAAAAAAAATCACATCATTGTGAATGAGGAGGAGTGCAGATTGGAGATACAAGGCCTATCTGTAGGTAATGGGACATCCCCTTAAAGAAGGGTTGCTGGGAGGACACGAGCCTATCAGCATCCAGAGTAGCAACGATGAAACACATAACTTTCCTCTAGTTCTTAAATGTTTCCTCCTCCCTCCCCCCTCCCATCATGATCCCAATTCTACCTTATAAATCTGGCTAGACCAAAGGATGTACACTGGTATAGATAGGAACTAGAAACACAGGGAATCCAGACAGATGATCCTTTTAGGACTAGTGGTGAGAGTGGTGATACCTGGAGGGTTGAAGGAAGTAGGGCTAAAAAGGCGAACTGATTGTAAGGCTCTACATGTAACCCTCTCCCTGGGGGGATGGACAACAGAAAAGAAGGTGAAAGGAGACCTCAGACAGTGTAAGATATGACAAAATAATAATAATTTATAAAATATTAACAGTACATGAGGGAGAGAGGACCAGTGAGGGAGGTGGGAAATGAGCTGATATCAACGGCTTAAGTACAAAGCAAATGTTTTAAGAATGATGAAGGCAACATATACATAAATGTGCTTTACCTACAATGGATGGATGGATTGTGATAAGAGTTGTATAAACCCCTAATAAAATGACTTTTTTTTAAGTGAGGAAGATTAAACAACATGGGTAAGTTTGGGGAATAAAGTTTTCACAATTCACAAAAGTACTGATGCATAATATATGATCAGAATTTGTTGGAAAGGCAGTTCTTTTTTTAATTTTTTAAAATTATTTTATTGGGGACTCATACAACTCATCACAATCAATATATACATCTATCGTATGCAAAGCACATTTGTACATTTGTTGCCATTATCATTCTCAAAACATTTACTTTCTACTTAAAGCCTTGGTATTAGCTCCTCATATTTCCCTTCCCTGCCCATTCCCCCACCCCCATCATAAACCCTCCATAATTTATAAATTATTGTTATTTTGTCATATCCAATGTCTCCTTTGACCCACTTCCCTGTTGTCCATATTCCAGAGGAGGAGGTTATACGTAGATCCTTATAATCAGTTCCCCCTTTCTACTCCACTTTCCCTCCACCCTCACCACTGGTCCTAAAGCGATCATCTGTCATGCATTCTCCATGCTTCCAGTTCCTATCTGTAGCAGTGTACATCCCCTAGTCTAGCTGGATTTGTGAGGTAGAATTGGGATTATGATAATGGGGAGGGAGAAAGCATGTAAGAACTGGAGGAAAATTGCATATTTCATTGTTGCTGCACACTACCCTCGTTGGCTTGTCTTCTTCCCACGACCCTTCTGTAAGGGGATGTCACTTCACCTTCAAATGAGTTTTGGGTCCCCAATCTGTACTCCACCTCATTTATAATGATATAATTTTTAGTTCTTTGATGCCGGATACCTGGTCCCTTCAACACCTTATGGTAACATGGGCTGGTGTGCTTCTTTTATATTGACTTTGTGGCTTGTGAGCTAGATGGCCACTTGTTTACCTTCAAACCTCTAAGACCTCAAACACTATATCTTTTGATAGCCAGGCACCATCAGCTTTCTTTACCACATTTACTTATGCAAATATCTTTCTTCAGCAATCATATCAGGAAGGTGAGCATGCAAAGATATGATGTTTAGTTCTTTGATCCCTGATAACTAATCCCTTTGACACATTGTAGTCACACAAGCTGGTGTGCTTCAAGAAGACAGTTTTTAATGACTCCAACTAAAGTGCTCCTTAAGAAATTCTAACACATCTTGTTGCAAATTTCCCTCACTGTTTCTCAAGCCACAGGTTGAATCAATACTTTATTTGTACATTAGCTTGAAGAGATCCAACACATGCCACAAAACAATCTCCACAACCCCGTTCCTGTCTCTGCCTTTTCTATGTTTGAAATAATGTGGCAGTTTAAAATAATAAATATTGCCTGCAGATAAAATGCTACCCCATCTAAGAAAACCACAGAAAATGAAAGCCAACATCATAGCATACATTTAAAAATTGGTAAAGCATTTCCTATATTGCCTAGCACAAAGCAGGTGGTCAGTAAATGGCAGTTGATGTTGTTGTTCCCACTACTGTTGCCACTGCCGGGGTCTTTTGAAAGTTCCACAAATTGGAATGGAAAATTATGAAGTAAATACATGGTATAGGCCCACGTCTCTATGAACCCAAAGGATGATAAGTCACCTATCAAACAGAGAGATGTGATTGAAGCAAACAGAAAGACAAAGAATCCATCTTGGCCCCTTCAAACAGCACCTTGAACAGAGAGCATGAGTCAAATGCATCAAAAATTCAAATTATACACATCAACTAGAGAGAAGAGGTACATTGAATAAAATATCTCTCTCCTTAGGAAAAAACCCTTGAACCTTGGAAAAATTCATAAAATTCACCCCATCATGTGCCCCATAGGTTTTGAAATTTGAGTATTGTGGCAATCATGTGCTTATGTTAATTTTATGATTGAAATGTAGGAGTGGAGTCTAGCCTGTTAATCTGGAGATATCCATTGAGTAGCCAATGAGGCCTCTATGTGGGCATAACTTTTACCTGAGACTCCTGGGAAATCTTGCAATATTTCCCTCATGAAGATGAGAAGCTATCTCCCCCAGTTGCTGGGAGTTACTTTCAGAGATGATTAACCATAGGCAACACAGAATGGCAGCATATGGGAGGCTAGAGTAGCCAGTGGAGAGACCACACGGCTTTGCCCTGATGGAGTCGGACCTCTGAAGCTGGGGCAGCCACATGGAGGCCTCTGTCAGCGATGAGTTGCTTCTGCCACCACAGGATGTTGTTGATGGACCCTGAGCTCTGGAAGCGAGGAGCCATGGGGAGATCCTTGTTGGTGCCAGGACTCTGTACCCAATGACCTGTGACTTCATGAATCAGAAGGAGACTTTATGGACTGATTATGGTCATATGGGTTAATATCGGACTTGTGACTTTGAGCTGGACTGGGCTGGGATGTTTTCTCAATGTCCTGTTCCTCTTGAATATAAACCTATTCCTTATATCCATATGTGTGTCCTTGAATTTGTTCCTCTAGTCTACCCAGACTAACTCAAGTATCATAACCAATTAATGTTGCACTGCTAACCACAAGTTTGGTGGTTCAATCCCACTAGCTACTCTTGGAGGGAAGTTGAGGCTCTCTGCTTCCATAAAGATTTGAAACCATGGCAATGGGTTCTGAGGTCTGTGTGAATGAGTCAGAATTAGGTTCCAGTAATAAAAGTTCAGTTATATATGCTGTGTTGTGCGGCAAGTCACTCCAGTGACCACCCATACTCAATTGCCAACCTTACTCGAGTCACCTCCTTGATCTTACAAGCTATGCAAGGACAGAGAAGGAAATGGAGAGAGGATCTGACTACTACACAAAGAAATAAAAGACTAAGCCCCTTTCACTGAAAACTTCCTAGACCCAAAGTACAGACAGAAAGAGCTGTAATATCAAAGGTAGCAAGAGGCAGGAAAAAGCAGAGGCAGAGAAATGGGGCCAGCAGAGGCAGCAGAATAAGGATACCAGCAAGAGATGCCCAGTGGACTTAACTACTCAGCCAGGAGAACTTGGACTACCTTCAGGCAAGAGACTTTCCAGCGGAGGCAGGCTCATCAATCCACAGAGTGAGAGAGAGCTGAGAGCCTTTGGGCAGGACATTTCTAGTGCTCTGTGGAACCAGACTTGCCAACTCATGAAGAAAAAGAATTGAATATCCACACGCCAAGGCTTACTGGTGAGGAGGGGTGGCTCTGAACACTCACTGGTGGAATTAAAAGAGTTTAGCGACCCCGGGCCAAGTATAGCAAACACTACAATAACAGACTGAGGAATTGAGAAACCAAAGAGAGACTTGCCTATAGGCATACTTGAAAAAAAATGCTGTCTAGATAAAAAAAAAACTATCCTGATTGTTTGGGATCCTGAATTGTCGCCCATTCCTTCCCCATAAATCCTGCAAGTATTATATGAATTCTGGGCAGCACTTGTGCTGTGGGAGGGAAGCTAGTATCAGAATTGGTTAAAATGTTGGAGAGAAGAGTATCCCTGACTTCTAATTTATAGGAATCCATCATGGGCTTGGTTCTTGGTTCTCCTCCTCTCTGCGGATCTTAGAAGAGACCAGAAGCCCTGACCACATCATGTCTTATCCTTCCTCCAAACTACAAACCCAGAAATGCTTTCCGTTCTTTGAGGCATGGCTTCTTCCCCTGGAAAATAACAATCACTGATGACTAAGCAGATGAAACGCCTTAGTCTGTTAGCATAACAAAATAATAATGTATCCATCATTTGACTGACTGCTTTGTGTAAGACTTGCTCAAATAGAAGCGGTTGGATTTTTCTACCACAGCAGTCTAACAAAAATAACACAACTGTACATGTTATCAAAATCTTTGGTCATCTTCTCATCTATCAAATTTGGAAATGAATAGTGACGGTAGTTATCTAGCATGGGAAATATAATTAATGTCACTGAATTGTACATGTAAAAAGTGTTGAAGTGGCAAACATTTTATTTGATAAAACATTTACATTCGCACCACAACTGAAAATGAAAGCTATTTTTGGATGTTTGCCAATCAATCATATAAATTGAACTGCATGTGGCATATGGTAGACTTTGGTGGAAAAGATGTTTTTTCTCTGGCAAAGTCCTTTACTATTTCCTGTGAATTATATATAATCACTAATTAATATTAAGACCTTACTTTCCACTAAGCATAGTTTTAGGCCTTTGGGCTACAATAGCAAATGAAATATATATATACAAAAATCCCAGGGGGGGGGAGGGAACTCCCAGTCCTCATAGAATATGTATATTAACATGCATTAACCCATAAAAACCAATTGCCATAAGGTCAATTCCAACTCACATGACCCTGTAGAACAGAGTTGGGCTGCCTGTAAAACTTTACAGAAGACTAACCCATCTTTCTCCCACAGAAGAGGGAATACATTAAAACTGCCAACCTTTTAATTAACAGCCAAGCACTTAACCACTCTGCTCCCAACAATAAAATAAGAGTACAGAGATAGGAAGTAGAGATGGTTGTTGAAAGCAAGAGGGCTATGATTTTAAAGCGGCAGGGAAGGCTTACCTCATCGAGAATTAGAATATGAACACGTATCTGAAATAAAAGAAGGATTTGGCCATGTTGCTATTTAGAGGAAAGTATGATATAATCTGTTATATAAATCCAAATTTCCATGCAATATCATATGACTTTTCCCTGGACTTTGTTGTACTTTTCTTAGAGTATAAGTCAATTGGTGCTGAATTCTTTCAGCCTTTATTCAGAATTCCTTATTTCATCATTATTTTTGTAAGATAGTTTGGGTATAGGATTCAAGGTTGATACTTTTCCTTTTAATTTTTATAAATGTGACTTATTGTGTTCTTTTTGCATTATTTCCAGAAAGATATAATACTTTCATACTTATCTTTGTATCTTTATCCATAATGTATCTTATTTCAATGGCTGCTTTTGAGATTTTCTATTTGCCACTGGTTTTAAGTCATTTGATTATAATATGTCTTGATGTAATTTTCTTCACATTTCCATTGCTAAAGTTTCTTTGAACTTCTTGATTTCTATTTTGTGTTTTGGGTTTTATTAAGTATGTAATGTTTGGAGCCATCATATTTTCACTTTCTCCTCTTTTATTTGTGGATTCCAATTGCATGTATATTGGGCAACTTTTAAGTTTTACCACAGTTTATCGAGGTTCTGTTCTTTTTTTTCCCCAGTCTTTTCTCCATATTTCCTTTTGGGTAGTTTTTTTATTAGTATACTTATTGTATATATTTCCTAACCTGTTTTTAATCTGCACTCATGAACTCTTTCAAATCAGAATATTGAATTTTTCGTGCAAGAAATACAATTTAAATGGTTTGGGGCTTGAATATATTTTTCTATGTCTCTGCTCATGACCACACTTTCTTTTAGCTTCTTGAACAAATGGAACATAATTATAAAACTATTTTTTGTTTTTGTCTTTTTTTTTTTGTGGGCATCACTACCTCTGGTGGTCTTGGGTGCTACCCAGTGCCACTCCTGAGAGACGCTGCTGGATTTGAACTGCCAAGCCCGCAGGCTGCAGTTCCACAGTCAACCACTTATGCCACCATGGCTCAGCCCTACTTTTTTCTTTCCTTCCTCTTTTTCACCTTTTCCATCTTCTCTCTTTCCCGCCACAGTCTCAGCAGATTCAGCTCTTTTATTTTTGTTGTTTTCTTTTTCAACTTTGTTTTTACTTTGTCTTTACTTTGTGTATGTGTTAGTTTGTTATTTTTACATGCCTTTGTTTTCTCCTTTCTGTTTTTTCTTCTCTTCTCCCCCTCTTTCCTTTCACAAGCCACTACTGGCCTCCAGATCACTCCCCTCTGCCTAGGACATCTCTGACGGCCTAGTTGGGGAAGCTCCCACCTGCACTTGTTGAAGCAACTGGGGAAATCATACCCACCAATCCACTACACCCCAAGCAGCTGGGGGATCTAGCCTTCAAATAGCTGGGGGAACTTCTGCATATACACCAAGACCCTATATGTGACTGGAGGAACTCCTGCGCTCCCTTTGTGGTGCCCTATGCTGCTGTGGAGCCATCTGCCCAACCTCCACTGCAATTGCTCCAACTAGGGTAATTCTGCCTGCCTTCCACATTCCTCCTCATCCAGGAGGACACACCCTCTTGCCCTCTGAAGCACTCCTATTGCACCACACACCATTCAAGAGGCTCCAAGCCCCATGATACATACCACTATGGATTACTGGGAGATCAGACAGTGAAACGCCATCCTTGTGAAGCCATAACCACCCTGACCAGTTTCCCGTGAGCGGACTCTCCTACTCACATTCTAAATAGCAGAATACTGATTAGTTAGGGGATGAGTGAAACCACAGATAGATAGAGCAATAGCCTAACCCCCAGTGCAGCTACCTGCAGGTACTTCGAAGAAAAACTCATTAGAGTTTCTCAAGAGACAGTTCAGAGGCTCTGAATATGGAAGATGGCACTGGGCTCACTCTACAACAACATGTAAGCAGGAACCAGTCCCAACAATCTGAACAAAAAAATCAGGAGAAGCAGAATAAAATTCCATAAGAAATAATGAACTTAATTATGTGTATAGAAGATGCAGATATTGGCCTGCCACACAAAAAATTCTTTGGAATGCTTCTTGGAATCAGAAAGATATGAGGAAAGGGATACAGAAAAAGGAAGAAATGATAGAAGATGTAAGGCAAAAATCAAAGGGAAATTCAAGACCTAAGGGATGAAATAACAAAATCCTGTAGCAAATTAACAGATATTGCCAACAAACTTGAGGTGACAGAGAATCATACCAGTGACCTAGAGGATAACCAGGCAGACTTCAACAAACAGGAAAAGCTGAAGAAACCCTGAGAGCCATGTCTGTTGCTATGAAGAGAAACATTAGAATAATTGGACTACCAGAACAAGGTTCAACAAAGAAGTCAGCAATGAAAAACAGCAAGGGAATTTTGGGGGAAAACTTCCCCAGTTTAATAAATGAAAATCAGGCAACTATTCAGGAGGCCAAAAGAAAACCAGAAAGACTAAATCCCAAGAAGAAATCAGCAAAGCATATAATAGTTAAATTATCCAACAATGAGGTAAAGGATAAAACCATAAGAGCAGCTGGGGAAAAGCAAAGAGTCACTTATAAAGATACCCAAATAAAAACATATTCTGAACTATCAGTGGACACGATGAAGAAGAGGAGGTGGTGGAGTAACATATTCCAAAAATTGAAGGAAAATAACACAAACCCAAGATCACTATATTGGGCCAAATTATCTATTTAGATATTTGGAGACATAAGAGTCTTCCCAGTCAAGGAAAAACTCAAAAAGTATGTAAAAAGAAACCCAGCCCTACAAAAGATACTTGCCAAACCAGTGTGAACAGGAGATCAACACTCACCAAGCACAAATAAGAGACTGTCACATAGAAACATGACATCTAGCATGCAACCAAGAGAAAGTAGCCCTTAAGATAGCATTAGCTCGATAGTGGGGGGAGGGGGAGAAGCAATAATGAAAAAAAAACCACAAACTGATAAAGATAGATAAGCAGAAAAACACCCAACACAAAAGAATCAAGATGACATCACAGAGTCTACAGATGGATGTAATAACACTGAATATCAATGGACTGCACTCACGCATTAAAAACAGAGACTAACAGACTGGCTTAGAAAACATACCCATCAACCTACTGCCTACAGGAGATACATCTCAAGCTTGTAGACAAAAACATTTTGAGAATTAAAGGCTATACAAAAATATACCAAGCAAATAGCAATGCAAAAAAAAGCAAGGGTAGTAATCTTAATCGCTTAAAAATTTATCTATAGGCATAACAAGAGACAAGGAGATGCTCTAATGCTCAAGGAAACAGAAGACAAAAACCAGTGAGCATAATAAATACATATGCACTGAGGAGACCTGTGAAATTCATAAATTAAATACTTCAAAAAATGAAAAAAGAAATCACAGGCTCAATAATTATAGTAGGTGACATTAATACACCACTCTCTGCAAAATACAAATCATAGGGAAAGAAACTTAGCAAGGAGACTACAACTCTAAATAGCACAACCTTATAGATATTTTGAGAACTTCCCACTCTAATGCATAAAAATTCACATTCTTTTCAAGCCCACACGGCACTTATTCAAAGATAGACCACATGTTGGGACACAAGTCAAAACAGTAAATTCACACACATTGATTATACAGACTATTATACTCTCTCTGACCACTATGCCCTAAAACCGGAAATCAACAGAAAGATGATTAAGGAAGCAAGGAAAAACAAACGGAGGATGAATTTCAAAAGGAGTGGGTATTGGCCCGGACCACAGATGAAATTAGGAAGTTCCTAGTAACCAAAAAGAATGAAAATGCAATGTATGAGAACGTTTGGGACACTGAAAGCCAAATATCAAAGGAAGACTAATAGCAATACGCACACACAAGAAAATGGAAGAGAGATTGATATACTGACACAAAACTTACACCAATTAGAACAGAGGCATCAGCGCAATCCTGCTTATAGTAAAAGGAAAGCAATAATAAAAATCGGAGCTAAGATACAGGAGAGGAGAAATTCAAAAACTATTTTTTAAATTAATACAGATAAAAATTGGTTCTTTAAAAGAATTAACAGAGTTGCTAGACTGCTGGCAAACCTAGCCAAAGAAAGAAAGGAACAAATTTCAGTAGCAAGGGTGAGGGATGAAAGAGGGGACATTGCAGCAGATCCTAATGAAATCAAAAGGATAATTACACAGTACTATGAGAGCCTATACTCTAAAGAAATCAATGACTTGGAAGACATGGACAAATACTTGAAAAAATAACCCCTTCCTAGACTATTTCAGATGGATGTCAAGAACCTCAACAGATCCATAGCAATAGAAGAAATAGTCAAAGTTATCAAGGGGTTACCAACAAAAAAATCTCCCTGGCCAGATGGCATCACAAAGAATTCTACCCAACATTCATGGAAGAACTGATACCAATCCTACACAAACTCTTCCAGAACATAGAAAAAGATGGAAGTCTCCAAAACTCTTTCTATGAAGCTAGTATAAATCTAATACTGAAACCAGGAAAGGATCCCACAAGAATTGAGAACTACAGACCAAGATCCCTAATAAACATCGATGCAAAAATCCTTAACAAAATACTGGCCAATAGAATACAAAAACATATAAAACAAATAACTAACTGTGACCAAGTGAGATTCATACCAGGGATCCAGAGATTGTTCAAACTACGAAGGACCATTAGTATTCCTTCCCACTTTGACATGAAAAACTATAAGAACCACATGATAATAACAATAGATGCAGAAAAAGCATTCAACAAGATCCAACACCCACTCCTGTTTATGACACTCAAGAAGATAGCAATCGAAGCAAAATTCCTCAAGATAATGCAGGCTATATCCAAAAAACCAACAGCTAATGTGGTAATCAATGGAGAAAATACTAAAATAATTCCACTCAAAAGGGGGACCAGACAAGGATGTCCCTTGTCCCCACTCCTATTTAACATTGTACTGGAGGTCCTACCTAACAGCATAAGACAAGGAAAAGGCATCAAAGATATTCATCTGGAAAATGAAGAGGCAAAACTATCATTGTTCACAGACAATATGATTCTATATATTGAAAATCCCTAAAACTCGACAGTGGAGTGTTGGAAGTGATAGAGGAATAGGCAGAGTTGCAGGATACAAGATCAACAAACAGAAGTCTATAATACCACTGTACACATGAGACAAGATCACAGAAGCGGCCATTAAAAAGGCAGCACCCTTTCCAATAACCAAGCACAAATTGAAATATCTAGGGATATAACTGACTTTTTAAAAAAGCTTTTTGTAAAAGTAAAACTACAGAACACAATTACAAGAAACCAAGAGTGACTTCAACAAATGGAAGAATATCTCGTGCTCATGGGTTAGAGACTCAATATAGTAGAGATGTCAGTTTTGCCCAAGGCACTATAGAAGTTTAATGCTATCCCAATCCCAATGCCATCATCCTTCTTCAAAGAATTGGAAAAACTGATTACCAACTTCATATAGAGAAGGAAGAAGTCCAGAAATTACAGAGAACTATTCAAGAAGGACAAAGTGGGAGGATTTGCTCTACATGACTTTAGCACAATTTATACAGTCACAGTGGTCAAAACAGTGTGGTACTGGTATAACAGCAGATATTCAGACCCATGGAAAAGAAATAAACCCCAGAAATAAAAACATCAGCTTACAGAGAATTGATTTCTGATAATGGCCCAGAAAATATCAAATGGAAAGGAAATGCCCTCTTCAATAAGGGGTCCTGGAAAAAATGTATATATACCTGCAGAAAAATGAAGCAAGACCTTTACATCACTCCATACACAAGAATAAACTTGGGGCTGAGCCCCGGCGGCGTAGTGGTTGTGCACGGGACTGTGGCCCACTGGGATGGAGGTTCAATTCCGGCTCCCAGGAGCAAAGGCTGAGCCTCCTACTCCCACCACCAGGGCAGTGATGCCTTAAAAAAAAAAGACAAAGAATAAACTCAAGGTAGATCACAGACTTTGAGGTAAAACCCCAAACTATTTGGGCCATTAATGATGCAATTGGGACAAACTGAGAACCTATGCACAGGGAATACCTAGGCTATTGGAAATAGGGAAGGACACAAACACAGAGGAGGCACAAATAGGTAGATGGGATATACTGAAGATAAAATACCTGTGTAATTGAAAGAATTCACCAAGAGAGTAAAAAGAGAGCCTACAGACTAGGAAGACATCTTTAGTAATAACACATCAGACAAAGGCCTTATTGTTAAAATCTACAATATTTTGCAAGCTTACAATAAGAAAACAACTGTCCACTAAGGAGGTTGGCAAGGGACCTGAACAGAAGTTTCACAGGGGCAGATTTCCGAATGACCAATGAACATTTGAGAAAATGTTCCTGATGATTAGGCATAAGAGAAATGCAAATTAAAATAAGTATGAGATACCACCTAACACCCTCAAAGATACCCCTATTCAAAAAATCAGTAGAGGCTATGGTGAGATAGGAACTTATATCCACTGCTGGTGGACCTGTGGGTATGTCAGCCACTATGGTAATCAATTTGGTGATATCTGAAACAGATGGAAATTGAGCTACCCCGTGACCCAGCAATACCCCTACTTAGCATATATACCCAGAAGAAGCAAGAAACAAACCATGGCCAGGTATCTATGCTCCAATGTTCATCATGGCACAGTTCAGAATTGCAAGGCATTGGAAACAACCCAACAATCCATCAACAGGTAAATAGATTTAAAAAAATTGTGGTACATACATTCAATGGCGTACTGTGCATCCTAAAAAGCAGCGGTGACCTCATGAAGCGCATTGCTGCATGAGAATAGCTGGAAGAAATCATGCTAAGTGAAGTAGGTCAAGCACAAAAGGACAAGTACAATGCGAGTCCACTGAGGTAAACTTTTAAAAAATGGGGTAGAAGGGGAAAACCTGCTACATACATACATAGCTGGGGTGAGGTCCAGGTACTATGCCAGAGGCCAAACCCAATCCATAGATACATACAGCAACCAACTAAATAGGAGGGGGAAAGAAAGAGAAAGACCTGGGTAGGGGTGAGCAGGGCACTAACTCACACATGGGAAGAGTGTTGTTTATATTTCCAATGGAGAGGGAGAAAGAGACCAGGTTTCAACCTGATGTGCCAAGATGTGAATACAATATACTGACATGTACCAAGGTATCCATAGGGAGGTCGGTGGGGCTACCTACAATCCCAACTATGTGGACACCCCACTACCACCACTCAGAAGAATGCACTTCAGAGGACATTACTGAGGCTACAGCTCGGGGAGAGGGGCATGTCTGATTAGGGCATGTGGGAGAAACAAAAAGATGGAGAGGAAGGGGAGGACATCCTGGCCCACCAAACCCCAAGATGATATTCCTTCTCAGAGAAGACAATACACAGAGAGGACCATAGGGTGGGCCCCACCATGAGACACAAAGTCCCTCACTAAATCATAGCACTGCAAGGGACAACACTGGAGACATAGTGCAGGAAGTGTACACAATTTGACCCCATCGTGCTGCAGCTAAATGCATTCAACAGAGTAGCAAGGGGAGCAGAGTGATGAAATCCCTGGGGAATATAAAAAATACATGTTGGAAACAGTGTGGCAATCCATCAGACTTAACTGGAAAACACTGGTAAATGCCAACAAACAGAACTCAAACTATAAGTTTTTCCATTTTTGTCAGTTACTTTCTTTTTGCCGTTGTTATTGTTTGGTTGCTCTTGACTTCGCTTCTTGTTTTATTTGACTTTGCCTGGTTTTTGTGTTTATTAATGTATCTGCATGTCTATCTAGATAAGCTAAGCAGGATAAATAAGTTGGAGATGAAAAGAATGGGAACAATGGTTCCACAGACATGCAGAAGAAGGGGAGGTGAGAGAAAGGAAGGGGAGGAAGGTCAAACCAATCCAGATACATGGGAACAAGTGAATTAAAATCAATGGAAAGATGGGCATAGGATGTCTAGTGGGGCTTAATCAAGGGCAATGTAGCAATGATGAATAACTAAACCCAAATGAAGACCAAGCATGATAGAGGGACGAGAAGGAAGTAAAAAAGAAATACAGGAAACCAGGAGGCAATGGACATTTATAGAGGTCTAAATACAGGCAAGTACATATGTAAATATATAAGGCAAATAGAACTATATATTCATATCTATATAAGAATTAAGGTTGCAAAAGAACATTGGGTCTCTACTCAAGTACTCCCTTAACACAAGAACACTTTGTTTTAACAATCTGACATTCTGTGATGCTCACCTATCCGACATGATTGCTGAAGACAAAATGGGTTCATAAGCAAATGTGGTGAAGAAAACTGATTATCAAAAGATATAGCATCTGGCATCATAAAGACTTAAAGATAAACAAGTGGCCATCGGGCTGAGAAGCAATGAAGCCAACATGGAAGAAGCACACCAGCCTGTGTGATCATGAGGTGTCAACGGGATAAGGTATCAGGCGTCTAAGACACAGAACAAAATCATAACCAATGTGAATGGAGGAGGAGCGGGGAAGGGATGGAGTAGAGACCCAAAGCCCATCTGTAGACAATTAGACATCTCCTCACAGAGGGGTCGCAGGGAAGAGATTAGCCAGTAAGGGTGCAGTATAACACTGATAGAACACACAACTTTCCTCTAGTCCTTTGGTGCTTACTTACTCCACTATCATGACCTCAATTCTACCATTAGACCAGAACACGCACACTGCTACAGATAAGAGCCCAAAATACAGGGATTCCAGGATAGATACACCCCTCAGGGCCAACAATGAGAGTAGAGATACCAGGGGGATTAGGGAGGTTAGGGGATCAAAGGGGAAATTGATGACAATGATCAATCTATAACCCCCCTCCCTGGAGATGAACAACAGAAAAGTGAGTGAGGAGTGACAGAGGATGATATAAGATATGAAAATAATAATCTATAACTTATCCAGCATTCATGAGGAAGAGAGGGTAGGAGGGGGAGAAATCAGGAGCTGATATCAGAGGCTCAAGGGGGAAGAAAATGCTTTGAAAATGATGATGGCAGCATTATGTGTAAATGTGCTTGACACACTAGATGAATGTATGGATTGTGATAAGAGATGTAAGAGTCTCTGATAAAAGTATTTAATTTTAAAAAGAAAAGTTTAAAAAATAATTTAAAAATAAATACATAGCATGTAAAATCATCTTTCCATATCATCTTGGGAGATGGAATTTAAGGAACATTATGATGCCGTTCAGTTTATATAAGCTGGTTAAGTATGCTGGCACCTTTTGACACAGTAGTTTTAATTTTGGCATTAATATTTTCTTTTCCACACACACAAAAAACACATTTTTTAGGCATCACTGCCCTCTGGTGGTGGGAGTAGGAGGCCCAGTCTTTGCTCCTGTGGAGCTGGAATTGAACCTCCATCCCAGTGGACCGCAGTCCCGTGCACATCCACTACGCCACCGGGGCTCAGCCCCAAAAACACATTTTTAAACTAGATATTACAATGTTTCACAAAGCTTTACATTTATTCTCCTTAAGACATAAAATGATTTACCCAGATTAGACTGGAAGTGGAAAGCGATACTCATCTGTTAGTATGATGAAAAGATATCAGCACCGAATCACATTTCTTAGTGAACAATTATCTTTATGTTTCCGTTGGGATATGAAGAGTGCTGCTGGCACAGAGGCTACATGCTGGGCTACTAGCTGGAGAGTCTGCCATTCGAACCCACTCACTTCACCACAGGAGAAAACTGAGGCTTTTTGTTCCTATAAAGACTTACAGTCTTGGAAATTGAGGTGGTTCTGCTCTATCTTACACAATCACAATGAGTTGAGGTAGAGTAGATAACAGAGAGTTTGGATTCTGAAGTTATAATAATATCAAATCCCATAAAATGGAAGATTCAAAATAAGATATTGTGATTTCAAAATACATGTGCACATACCCCCACAATATCAATGTAGAACCAGAACTATGTCTCCTTTTGGGAGGCTCACTAACATTAACTAGAAATCATGAGAAATCTGTAAGCTATTTAGAAGTAATTTATAAATTTAGACTAGTATATATCAAGTATGCAAAGAATGGCTTACAAATTGACTTTGATCCAGCATGCCATGATAACAGAAGACATCACATATTTATTGTATTTCGAGGCAAATAACCATGCCTCTAGGCTTGTTTGTCAATTGCTCCCTTCCCCCTCCTCCACAGGAAAGACTTTCATAAATGTGCTATGCTATTTTTAATAGCAATATGTAGAAATAACTAATACAATGGCACTCCAGGAAGAGGGAGTGGTTGGCAATCAAATTTAGGCAGCATGTGCTATTTGTGGGAAAGTGTTGTAATCTTTGTAAACTATTCTTGAGGCATAAATCTAAATAGTCTACTAAATTCTAAACTTGAGGAGAAGAAATATCATCCAGATACTCTCTAAGCCTGGTGAAAAGGCATAACATGTCTTTGACATTAAAGTAATCCTCATGTGCAACTGAAGTGATAGACTGGCAAACAAGCCCTCAATTCACTGAGACAAGGCAGAGTTCGAACTTAGTATATAGTCTTTGCTATATACAAGAGATCTCCATTGAGTATGAACTTTGGATAAACCTTCTTCCTGAAACCATTTGCTAAATGCAAAAAGTCTGAAGATTTGGACACTAACCATGGAACCAAACTTGTGATTGTTAATTCTGAGTCTCTAACTCTAAATAAGTGTTGTGAGATCTTCCTTCTGGGTCTTGTCATAAACTATATAACATTTGGGTCATGTCCTCCTTCTGAGTTTACTTCTGATGATAAATCTGAGTATGTCACTATTAATTTTCCAAGACTCCTAAAATCCAACACAACTTTAATAAAACAATAATTTATACACTTAAAAAGAGAGGAAAAGCCACGCTATTAATTGTCTTTTAAATTTAGCTTCATTTCCCAAAGAACTGTGAATTTTAATAACAGAGGTGTAATGTATGACACAAAACATATGACTGTGAATTAGAAGAGTGCAAAATTAAGCTTATGACATAAGCTTGGCAGTGAAGAATAGTGTTTTTCAGCAGATACTCATATTATACCTAGATTTTGTTTTAAAAAGAAAAACATTTTATCAGAAGCTAATCAAGACATCATATCATTCCATAGTTCAATTACAACAAGCAGTGTTGTACAATGGCTACCAAAACCAGCTTCAAAACTTCTTCATTCTTGAACTCCTTACCCACTTAACCTGCTCCCCTCAATTTTCTCATAACCCCCAGTGTCCTTATTCTTGTTGTTGTCTCTATAGGTTCATGTATCCTGGGTTTCATATACCAAAAACATATAAAAACACATTACAAAGATTCAAGTAGGCTACCCACAATGACAAACTACAACCGAGATAAACACCAATTTGAAGCACAAATGCGCACGGGCGTGCGCGCACACACACACACACACACACAGGAAAATTTTTTAATTCTTTGTTTTGTTTTTGTTTTGGGGGGGAGGAGCATTACTGCCCTCTGGTGGTTGTGGGAGCTACCCAGCGCTGCTCCTGAGAGTCACCACTAGATATTAACCGCCAAGCCTGTGGGCCGCAGTCGCGCACTCAACCACTTATACCCCCGGGGCTCAGCCCACACAGGAAATTTTAAATGCCAGGTCAAACCCAAAGTATATCAGGGGGGAGATAAAATGACAAGCTTTTAACCATTCAAGTCAGATTTATCATTATAATCTACTACTACAGTCATCTCCCCAAAATTCTCTGTCTGATAACCAGGTTATTCCCACCCCTCAATTATGATAACAGGGAAATCTCCAGAGACTTATTCTCTATGTCAATCCTGAAAATGTATTTTGGTCATCCATTGCCTTCTGCACACTAGAATCACAATTTAAGCTCTGGTGGTATTCCCTCCTTTTATTTTGATTATATAATTTACAGTCCTTGGATCATAGATGTCAATGTGCTTCCTCTACATGGACTTGGTTGATGTCTCACTTAGATGGATGCTTTTTTGGAACCAAACCTTTAAGACCCCAGTGACTATCCTATTTGATAGCAGGGCACCATCTAATTTCTTCACAGTACATTGCTCTAGCACCCTTATCTTCTGTGTTTTCTTCATGAGGATGAGTATCTAGAAGTTCATAAGAACTAATTCATCTTAAACTGAAGCTAGGACTAAGTGCAAGTCTCAAATCCATTCCTGGATCTATTTGTTGCTGTTTTTTAACTACCTCAGGCTCACCTTAAGGACATCCTTGTTCAATGGCGGAAGAGAATCTTATGGATCATCTCCCTGAAGCATATTGATTAGTCCAGGGTACTAATTGTTTAAATAGTAATGAAAGAGGGAGATGGAACAAGTGTAGGCTAGCTACATATTTCAATCCCTATGTTACACACTTACACAAAAAAGATCCCTTACATGGCTGGGCACTATTTGTACAGACAATAGTCAGGCAAAACTTACAATAATATTCACTGATGGTGTCATAGGCCTGCCTAAATAGTACATATCTTAATACAGTAAGTAGGACTTTGAAGCCAAAAGTCAATGTGGGTACACCGACTGGCAGTTCTTGGTATAGCTGTCTTCTGCATCTTCACACATTATATAATTTCAATCTTAAGTCCTCAAGTGGCGGGTGCTTTGAGGTAGAGTTTAATTCACCTAGTGGGGTTTTCACACAGGCTCCCCCTGTGTGGGCTAGGGAGTGTGCTGTGCACCTTGGGGATCCAGGACATTTCAGTGTTCTATGACATATGGCCTGGGTCCCCAGGGGGTGTGCAGAAACTCGAGCCAATATGACTTATCAGGGGCATATTACCAGGCATTGTCCCCACTTAGGGTTCTTAAAAATATTGTTAGTCATTTTCCCCCCACTAAGAAATCAGTCCTCCCCCTTTTTTACCAACAGACGTGCACTTGTCTTCTCCCAAGCTTGTATGCTCCCTTTGCCCCCTCCTGACTTGACAGTTCCATCAGAGTCCCTCATCACTGATAGGAATGTCTTCCTGTCTGAGAAAACTTGTCATCCATTTGCACTGCAACCAGTAACCCCTTCCCTTCTTTTGAAACTCTGATTCCAGCTAACTTGAGTACCTCTCCACTAATATGACTTTCAAGATATACAAATAGAGAGGATGATGCATGGTTCATTGGCACCAGTCAGGCTCTCTACCAAACTGCCTAACCACCCTGGCCATCAGACTAAAGAGCCCATAAGCCTGAGCCTGTGCCCATGCTGGTGCACATCCCTATAGCACAGCAGTGGACTCATAGAACATTTGTCCTTCTGTTATTGACTAACTACAGCCAGCATAACGGTGTCCAGTTCCCTACACATCGTGAGGTGTTTCATGGTTCCATCATTGTTTTTAGGAATGGGTAATATTCTACTGTGTATGTATACCAAACTTTTTATACATTCTTCAACTGATGGAGCTTTGGACTTTCTTCAACTTGTTGCTATCATGAACTATGCTGCAATGAATACAGGAAGGCATGTGTCTGTTCGTGATCGGTCTCTAATATCTTCGGGGTATATGCCAAACAATGGTATTGCTGAGACGTATGGTATTTCTGTTTCCTTCTGTTTTAGTAATTGTCATATTGCTTTCCACAGTAGTTGTATATATTTATAAACTCACCTATAGTGTTTAAGACTTATAATTTTGCCTTGAGAGGAACCCCTTGCTTGGTGGGTATCCAAGAAAAGGACCCCAGAATTACAATGTATGTAGTACCTCAATGCTCCCCTTGCATTGATATGCAAGGTAGAGATATATTGGGTAGGGATCTGTACTTGTAAGAATTAATACAAGAAAATTTTCCCCGGCACCAATCCCCAGCTCAATCCACTGGGAGATCAAATGTTCACGAAATAACTCATGGGTTATGGCTTGTGGTGAAACTGTACTCAAATAGATTCCTCATATCAATGGTGTCTTTAGTTCTGTATCCTTGGGGAAATGTTTGATGTCATCAATGCAATGGCCTTATCCTCTAGGGGCTTGTTTGACAATTTTTTTTGTTTCTTTGGTTTTTGTTTTTCTACTTTTTTGTTTTTGTTTTGTTTTGAGGGGTGGGGGTTCTTGCTGTTGGTTGTTGGTTGCTGTTTTTGTTGTTGATGATCTTATGGGGTTTTGTTTTTGCTATACTTAGACCTCCAAAGTAAGCGAGAGTTATGCATAACCCATGGACAAGCAGATGAATTCTGGGTTCCCACTTAACTCTAGCACCAATCCAAGAAGAGCTAGCTCTGACAACATGGCCCTTGCTTGATACTCACCTTCATTAAATTACCCCTAGAGATAGGAGTGCTACAGCAAAGTGTGGTGAAGGAAGCAGATGGTACCTGGCTATCAGTTGGAATAGTGTCTGGAGTCTTAAAGGCTTGTACTCCTTTGTCCATTATAGCATTGCTAAGTATCTTTTCTCAATCTATGGGCCTTCTTTTTACTCTTTTTTACTCTAATTTTCACTCTTTTGATAGACTCTTTGTATTTACACAGTGTTTTATTTTTAACAGGTCTCATTCATGTACTTTGCCGTTCATGGAGTGTTCTTTCTTTGTTGTATATGGTAGCCTGTGTATGCTCCACCATAGGGTCCTTAGATTTGTCCCAATTTTCTTGTTAATGATCCTGATAGATTTGTGTCTTACATTTAGGTCTTTCAGTGCATTATTTTATGCATGGGGTGAGGTCTCAGTCTTTTTTCAGAGGAGTATCCAGTTTTTCCAGCACCATTTATTGAAGAAGGCATCCCTTCCCCCCATTTAATGTTTAATGGACTTTTATTGAAATCAATTTATCTGTAGGCAAATGCTTTTATTTCTGAGTTTTCTGTCCTATTCCATTGATTTGTGCATCTAGCATTATAACAGTATTAGGCTGCTTTGACAACTGTGGTTGTGTAGTAGGTTTTGAGGTCAAGTAGTACAAGATCACCTACTTTTTCTTCTTTTTGAGAAGCTTTTTTGCTGCTCCTGGGTTTCTTCCCTTTCTATATGAAATTGGTATCTAGTTTTTTTTTTCTTTAACAAATGATGTTGGAATTTGGGCTGGGATTGCACTGAATTTGTAGATCTTTCTAGGTAGTATTGACATTTTCACAACATTGAGCTTTCCTATGTATGAATATGGACTAGACTTTCATTTGTGTAGGTCTCTTTTGGTTTATTGTAATAATGTTCTATAGTTTTCTTTGTACAAGTCATTTGTTCCCTGTGTATTTCAATTTTTATGTAGTTATTATTTTCTTTGTCTTTACAGAGCTCTCAGAACTATTATATAGGGGTTCAATTGATCTCAGTTTGTTCAACTTTTATCCTCCTACTTTACAAAATTCCTCAATTGTTTCCAATACTATTGTGGTGCTCTTGAGATTCTTTTTTTATAAAATCATCATACCTGAAAATAGTGAGAGTTGCACATCTTCTTTGCCTAATGGCACACTCTTAATTCCTTGTTGTCTTACTGTTCTGGAGAGAATTTGCAGCACAATATTGAATTAGAGTGATGGTAAGGGGTATTCTTTTGGGGGGCCCAATTTTAAAGAGAATGTTTTCAACTTTCCCCCCATTCATGTGGCATTAGCTGTTGGCTTTTCATATATGACCTTTAGCGTATTGAGAAATTTATTTTCAATACCTATCTTATTGAGTGCTTTTGTTGAATGTTTTTCTGCACCAATTGATATGATCATGAGGTTCTTAACCTTTATCTTGTTCATGTGGATTACACAAATTGAATTTCAAATGCTGAGCCATCCTTACATCCCTAATATGAATCCCAATTGGTCATGATGTATTATGTTATTTGTTATTTGTTATTGGATCCTATTGGCCGAAATCTTGCTGCAAATTTTTACACCTCTGTTCATAAGGGATGTTGGTCAGTAGTGCTCTATGTTTGTGGGGTCTTTGCTTGTTTGGGTATCAAGGTTATGCTGACTTCATAGAATGAGTTTGGGAGTTTGATGTTCATTTCTGCATTCTGGAACTGTTTGTATAGAATTGGTGACAGTTCTCCCCTGAATACTTGGTAGAATTTTCCTGTGAAGCCCTCTGATCGTGAGGTTTGTGGGGAGTTGGGAATTTCTTAATGACTTTATCTATTTCCTCTTTTACTATAGGTCTGTTCAAATTCTTAATGCCCATCTGCATTAATTAGGGAAGAGGTTGTATTTCTGGATTTTTCCTATGTCAACTAGATTACTGAATTTGTTGGAATACAGACTTTCATAATACTCTGTTTTTATTTTTTTTACCTCATTTGGATCTGTTGTGACACCACATGGCTCATCTCTAATGCTAGATATTTTCATCTGCTCTTTCTTTTCCTTTGTTAGGCTTGCTAGTGATTTGTTAATTTTGTTGATTTTTTTCATAAAAACAACTTTTTGCTCTGTTAATTTTTTCCATTTATCCGCTCATTTATTTCTGCTCTAAATTTTATGATTTATTTTTTCTGCTGTTTCTGTTATAATTGTAGGAGGTATGTTAAAGTGTTGAAAATTATTTCCTCCTCTTATGTGTTCATCACTATAAACTGACCTCTGATAAATACTTTGTTGTATCCCATATGTTTTGTGCTATTTTTGCTATCATTCTTGTTTTTTTCTAGCAATTTCCTAAAGTCATCTCTTGTGTGGACTAATACCCAGTCTTTTTTTAAGTAGTGATTTGCTGGGTCTTCACATATTTGTCTTTATGTTTTTATTCTTTCTATTGTTGACTTCCAGTTTTGTGGCACTGATCCGAGAAGGTGGTTTTAATGATCTTTCTGTGTTTGAATTTGTTAAGGCTTGCTTTACAGCCCAGCATGCAGTCTATTTTAAAATATCAACCTTGTGCATTAGAGAAGCATGCATTGTTGTTGGGGTGGGTTGTTGTTTTTTGGTTTGTTTGGTTTGTTTGGGGTTTTTTTGCTATTTATTGAAGAACTCTAGATATTAAGGAGCTTGAGTTGCATGATTGCTTTGTTCAGGTCTTAGTTTCATTAGTGAGTTTCTTTCCTGCTGATCTATTTTTCCTTTTGAGTAGCATTTTGAAGTTTCCTACTGTGTTTGCTGATCTGGTGATTTTTCTTTTCATTTTCAAGGGTCTTTTTTGGACACATAAATGTTTATTCTGGCTATATGCTCTTGGTCTACTGATTCTTTGATAATTTTGTAATGTCCATTCTTTGCTCTCATGTTATTTACTTTGATCTTGATTTTGTCAGATTTTACTATTGTCAGTTCTGTTTGTTTGTTTTTAATCGCTACTAGCTTAGCATATGTTTCACCATTTTTTTGACTCTCCATTTGTTTTTGTATATGAGTGTGAAGTGTGTGTCCTGAAGGCAGCTGGTTGATGAATCTTGATTCCTAATCCAGCCTGACACTCTTTGTCTTTTGGTTGGCGCATTTAGTTCATTGATAGTCAGAATTATTAATTCTAGGGCTGAGCCCCGGTGGCATAGTGGTTGTGCGCAGGACTGCTGCCCACTGGGATGGAGGTTCGATTCCAGCTCCACGGAGCAAAGGCTGGGCCTCCTACTCCCACCACCAGAGGGCAGTGATGCCCAAAAAAACAAAACAAAACAAAACAAAACAAAAACAAAAAACAGAATTATTAATTCTAAATGTAAGCCAGTTGCTGTAATATTGCATTATTTATGTTTGGTATTTTTCTTATTTATTTTTGGGGGTGGCAGAAGTTTATTCATGTTTCTTCTTATTCCAGTATTCTAACAAGATATATATGATTTCTCAACATGGCATCCCACATCCTCAGGCCTTCTTCAGATTCTTTAGCTTTTGTTTGTTTGTTTGCTTGCTTGCTTGCTTCTCTCATTTGCTGAAGTCTGCATGATTGTCTTCAAGTTCACTGATACAGTTTTCCTTTCCTTCCATTCTATTGCTCAATTCCTTACTGTGTTTTTCATTTTTGCTACATAAATGCTTTGTTTCTGGGTTTCTTTGGGGTCTGAAACTTTTAGCACCTCAATTTCTTCCTTTGTTCTCCAGATTGATCCCAGCTTGTATGACCCTAAATATCATTTTTCTATGTTCTCTTTCTGATAGTTCAAACACTTCTTTTTCTGTGTATTCCACTGGTTTTGGACAATCGTCAGTTATTGATGTTTGTTTATATTTATTTTGGTAGGTACTGTGGTAACTGTTGCTTGCATGGCATAGTGGTCCAGCTAATAGATGGTTTACAGAGTTCCTGGGTTGTGTAGGGGGGTGTGGTTGGCTATTTGAGTTAGAGAAGGAAGATCAGGTAGAAGCCGGAAATCATACTGTGTACAGATGTGGAAGAGGTGGTGAATGGCATGAATGATAGAGGCCCTAGAGTAGGGTTTGAGGGATGATAATTAGTCTTAGATAGCTTATGATTAAATATAAGGGGATATTAAGAAGTATCCACTTCTTTCCTCTTGTTGCTGATTTTGAGTTCGGAACTGGAACCAGACTTGGGGCTGGAGGACGAGCGAAAGATGCTGACTGGGTCCAGAGATCTGAAAGAGGAGGAAGAGGAGGAAGAACTAGTGGATGCCCTGACGACAGTGAGAGAGCATTGTGAGCAGCTGGGGAAATGTGTTAAGGCCCTGGAGGAGATGAAGTAACTGAGATTTAAGAGTTCTGGTTTCTCTAGGAGGAGAGGGGAAGAGGTTGGGAGTGGGGGGGTGGGGTTCTTTACAAAAGAAAAATGGGAAAACATCTACAATACTCTTGAAGCACCCAACATAGAAGTTGTGTATTTGGTTTACCAGAGACCATCTTGTTAGATTCTGGGGGAGAATGGTTAATTATCTGGGGGTTCTTATCTGGTGCCTATCAGGCAGAACTTTTGCAAGGAGGGAAAGGATGGTGGTGTGAAGCTATGGAAATTATATTCTACCTGTTGAAAGTTCTGGCCTCCTTACAGGGTGCTCAAGAATCAGAGAGGGGTGGAGGTTGGGAACACTAGGTAAAAGAGATTCTTATTTGGTGACAGCCTGGCAAGGGAGAGTCCCCTAAACTGGCATGTGGCTGAGCTAGCAGAGAGGGAGGGGGCCAGAGGAACTCACTACTATGCCAAGTGCCATGGTATTATTTGGGAGGTAAAAACATGATAAGGGAAATCCAAAATATTTATGAAGTGCCAAGAACTCAAGTCATACATCTGCTTTATCAAAATTCTGATTCCTATCTGGCGGTTTCTGGCTTGGGCAGGGAAATTTCAAGGTAGGAGACTCTATTTGGACACAATCTTCCCAAGTCCTACTATACCTGTGCTTTACAAAGGACTCAATTCCAATCTCTCGTGGTCTAGCCATCAGCTTCTACATGCAAATTTTGATAGTTAACAGAGCATTCCCCTCACCTGTGGAAAAGAAAGCATCTAATCCATGCTATGAATTTTTTTTATAAAGTTTGGAGTTTTACTCTATCAAGAAGATCTACTTGCATATACTCTATATTCAATAATAGCAGAATAAGTAGGGGAATTGGAGAAAATATACCAGTAATATTCAAAAGTATTTTAGTTTAAAATTCTTGTTAAAAAGTTCCAAGCTTTTTCCTTAAGATACTCCTTTACGCTGCAAATGTGGAATGGAACATGAAGGGTGCCCATTCATATAAAGCTGAATAAATGCCAGATGGTTTCTTCATTTTTCACTTCCTTTGCAATGAACAAACAGCCTATGTCTTCTTTACAGAAAATGCCTTGCTCCCAAACTTCAAAATTATAAAATGACTTAGAGATGAATCATCCTCTTTAAGAGACTAGAGATTTGAATAGTTCAACCTAAAGATGGGACTTGTTAGTGGCTTCATTAGAAGTGTGACAATTTGAGTGTCAAGAAAGAAGTAGTATAGAATTTTACTTTCTATACTAATCTAATCCTAGTTCACTTTCCTGGATCCTCAGCATTCTGCCTACTCTCTAAACATCCAGCAGAGTCTGAAGATGGCCCTTCTTCCTCCCGTCCTCTTTGATATGTTAATTATCCCATGGCCAGGCTGAAACCAAGTGACTGGCTCAGCTGCCTCAACCCCATTTTCCCAGGAAATTCTTCTGCGTTGATGGAGAAAAAAAAGGAGCTACAAGAAGCATTAGAGGACATGTCCTCTCGCTGGCTTTACTTGTCACTAGCAGCACAAGCTGAACCTTGAAAAATATAGTCCCTCAACAGTTTATACAACACAAAATATACAGTCTGAATATTTTTTTTAATTGTGGTATTTGCATATTTGTCTAAAATTCAAATGTTGAAGTATCAAATCCTCCTCATAGCAATTTCACTTCAGGAATAAAAACTAAAAAATAATATCTTAATAAAAATTATAATACTAGGATGATATCATCCAATCTTTGGGATCAATAACAAATAATCGGAAATTCATTCCATCAAGATACTGAGCTGGTTAATTAACAATGAAGCAATGTACTGTTCTTATTAAGTTTTGGTGGTGTTAGTCATAGGCTGCTAAAGAGGGTGCATGCATTCAACTGCTAACCACAAGATCACTGGTTGAAAACCACTAACTGCTTTACTGGAAAAAGATGAGGCTTTCTGATCCTACAGAAGGCACTTGAAACATGACTGAGGAAGAGATGCTTTCTCAAAGTAGAACCCACTATAATGACGTGGAGGGTGTAAAGCCTGTGAGATCTTCCTTTGCTGATGGGGTGTGACTCAAAATGAGAGTCACAAAAGTAACTGTTTTAGATATCAATAATCAGAACTTGGAATGTATGAAGTACGAATCTAGGAAAATTAAAAGTTGTAAATATATAAAATAAGACACATAAAGATCTACATACTGGCTCTTAGTGAGCTGAAATGGACTAGTATTAGTCACTTAAAGGAGAAAATCATATGTCCCTCTGCTGGAAATGACAAATTCAAGAAAAATGACATCACATTCATCATCAAAGAAGACATTTCAGATTTATCTTTTTTTCCTTTTTTTTCAGATTTATCTTGAAGTACAATGTCCATGTTATGAAAACATGTACAGCATTATATCTACTCACATACAAGGAAATCTAGTTAATACAGCTATTATTTAAATGTACGTGCCCTCCACTAAAGTTAGTTATGAGGCACTTACAGAATTTTACCAACATCTTCAGTCATAAATTGATCAAACATGCAATCAAAATGCATTGATAATTACTAGCAATGGGAATGCAAAACCTAGAAACAAAGAAGAAATAGTAGTTGGAAAATATACAGTTGGTAATAGAAGCAAAGCTGGAGATGGCATGCTAGAATTTTGCAATACCAACTACTTCTTTATCACAAATATCTTTTTAGAACATAAACAGCAACTATACATGTGAATGTCTCCAGATGGAATACACAGAAATTAAATTGTTTACATCTGTGGAAAGAGACGATAATGGAGGCACTCAATATCAACAGTTAACACTAGATCGGGGGCTAAGTGTGAAGGAGGCCATAAATAGTTCATATGTAAATTCAGGTTGAATATGAAGAAAACTAAAACATATCCACAAGAGTCAAAATATGATCTTGAGTCTATTATGCCTGAATTTTGAGAACATCTCAACAATAGATTTGATTCATTGAACAACAATCACAGATGACCTGATGAGCTGTGGGATGGCATCAAAAACATGACAGGAGAAGGGAAAAAAACCACTAAGAAACAGAAAAGATCAATGTAGGTGTCAGAGGAGAGTCTGAAACTTGCTCTTGATTGTATAGCAGCTAAAGGAAATGGAAGAAATGGTGAAGTCAAAGAGCAAAACAGAACACTTCAAGGGGCAACCCAAGAAGACAAAGTCACATATTATAATGAATTATGCAAAGATCTACAGTAAGAAGACCAAAAATCAAGAGCAAGCTCAGCCTATCTTAAACAAAGAATGCAAGAAAAAATTCAAACCTCAAGTGATAATCTTTAAAGTTCTGTGGGGAAAATATTGACTGAAGCAAGAAGAATGAAGGAAAAATAAAGAGAATGCAGTTACTGTACCAAAAAGAACTAGTCTAAATCCCCAATAAAATGATAAAATAAAATAATAAAAAGAAATAGCTGATATTCAACCATTTCCAAAGGTAGCATATGAGCAAGAACGAATGGTTGTGAGGAAGAAGTTCAAGGTGCACTGGAAGCACAAGCCAAGAATCAAGGTGCCAAGAACTGACAGAATACCCATTGAAATGTTTCATCCAGGTGACAAAGCATTGGAAGCACACACTCACCTATGCCAGAAATCCAGAAGACAGCTACTTGGTCAGCTGATTGGAAGAGGTCCATAACTGTACCCATTCCAAAGAGGGGTGACCCACCTTAATACTTAAATTATAGACCAATATCATTACTATCACACATCCAAGTAAATTTTTACAGAAAATCATCAACAGCAGTTGTAACAGTACATTGACAAGGAGCTGCCATAGGTTCAACATGGATTCAGAAGACATGGGACAAGGGATATCATTGTTAATGTCAGATGGATCCTGGATGAAAGCAGAGAATACTAGATAAGGGTTTACTTTTATTTTATTTTCTGTGCAAAGGCATTTGACTGTGTGGTCCATAGCAAACTACAGATAGTCTTGAGAAGCATTATAATCTGAGAACACTTCATTGTGCTAAAATAATACTTGTCCATAGATCAAGAAGCAGTTGTGCAAATACTACATGCTTTAAAATCAGGAAAAGTATGTTTATCAAGGTTATATGATCTCACCCAACTTATTTAATCTGTATGCTGACCAAATAACCAAAGAAGTTGGATGACATGACAAAGAATGCAGTCAGGATTGAAGAAGGCTTTTTAACAAATTGCCACATGCAGATGACACAACCTTGCTTACTAAAAGTAAGAAGGACTTGAAGCACTCGCTGATGAAGATCCAGGATTGCAGCCTTCCAGAGGGATTACAAACTCAATGTAAAGAATAACAAAATCCTCACAACTGGACCACTAGATTAGCATCATGATAAATGGAGAAAAGATTGAAGTTGTCTATGATTTGTATTTGTTGGATCCACAATAAGCCGCAGGCAAGTCATCTAAGAATGTGTTGCATTGGGTGCATCTGCTGCATAAGACCTCTTTAGAATATTGAAGAGCAAGATGTTACTTTGAGAACTATGGTGCAACTGACCAAAGCCATGATTTATTTTGCATAGCTTCATATGCATGTGAAAGTTGAACATTGAATAAGGACGCCTGAAGAAGAATCATTATAATTGAATTGTGATGTTGCAGAAGAATATTGAAGACCCATGAACTGCCAAAAGAACAAACAATCTGTCTTCAGTGAAGCATATAGCCAGAATGCTCCTGAAGAGGCAAATAATGGTGAGACTTTGTCTCACGTACTTTGAACACCATGTCTGGAGAGCATCAAGCTTGGTAAAGTCGGAGGGCAGTGAAAAGAGGAAGCCTTCAAAGAGATGGATTGAAAGAGCATTGCACAAATGGACTCCAGCATAGGAACATGTTTGAAGAGGACACAGGAAAAGACGGTGTTTTGGTCTGCTGTACATCAAGTCACTGTGAGTCAGAACCAACCCAATGGCACCTGACAACAACATAGGACTGAGTAGAACTGTCTCCGTGGTTTTGGTTGCTTTTAGATACCACTTTACATATAATCAGTCAGAAATTCCAGTACTCCAATAAACACCGAATCCAATAGCCTCAACCGCCTCCAACATTATTCTTGTCCAAGCTATCATCACTGCTGGTCCAGTCTCTTACAGTAAGCTCTCAACCGATTTATTTGTTTCTTTTCTCTGCTTCACTGTTATTTTTAACAAAGGAGTCTGTGATTCTTTTAAACCAGGATAATGTCGAGGACCTGTGCTTAAAAGCCTCTATTTCATTCAGAACACAATCTAAAATCTTCACCGTCGTCTACAGCACTTGTTCTCAAACTTCAACAGTAATGTAAATCACCTGGAGGTTTGTTAAAATATGGAGGATAGGGCCCAACAATTTGCATTTCTAACAAGTTCTCACATGGAGCTGATGTTATGGGCTGGGATGCTCACTTTTTGACAATTTCTGGCATATATTTCAGGATCTGATTCTTGTTGCTTCTCTGAGCTACCCCCTCTGCTTCAACTATATTGACCTCTGCTGTGGTGAATCTACCAAGTAAGGCCCTCCCTTAGCACTTTTCTATATCTCCTTTACTCAGTGAGGTGGAGTAACACAGTGGCTGCAGCAATGGGCTTAAGCATGACAATTTTAACTGTGGCATAGGACAGAGCGGTGTTTCACTTCTGTTTTACATGGGGTCACTATTGAGGGCACCTAGCAACATCAACATGCCCCCTACCTGGAACTTTTCTCTACATAGACTCACAGTCATGCCTCTTTCAATACCTCCTTCTGATCAGATAAGGTCTGCTCTTTAGTGCATCACATAAGATAGAAAACTTGACACTGAACAGGAACTTTTTACACTTAAGTCATTGAGCATTAACTCTAAACCCCAAATAGTGCCCACCACATAAGAGTTCAGCAAGAACCTATAAATGAATGTATTGGGGAGAAATTTGGGGGTTCAGTCTAGGCCATTCTAGATTTCTAATTTTTAATCTTGTCTTGCAATATTTGCTGTAAAATCATTTAATTGGCCTAATCATCCAAAGCAAAACTGACATTAGTTCAGTGACATTAGTTCAGGAGAGAAAGTTTCCTGCTTCATCTACTTTCCTGATCATGTGTACATAGAGACCCTCTTAAGGTGGCTGAAAATAAGAATCCTTCTATTCTTTTACTCCTGCTTCTTCAAGTTCTGTAGACCTCCACAGAAGAGAGTCTGATAGACTCTCTAACAGAGAAAAACCTCACTGAGTAGCAGAGTATCCAGTAAGATGCCATGTAAAACATGAAACTGTTCATTACAGATTAGTAAACAAATGCAAGTAAATCCATGCCTATTTTATATATTGGGAATATTATCTGACACTGGCTTTATTTCACTCGCTCTTCACGGTCTATCATTTAAGCTTCTAACCTCCAAGTCAGCAGTTTGATACCATCAGCTGTGCTATTGAAGAAAGATGAGTCTATCTACTCCCATATATCATTATACTCTCTCACACCCACCTTGCCACTGATTTTGAATCACTTGTTGTTCCCTTATCCCTCGGTTGGCCAACACCACCTCCTTTCCCCCTCCCACCTATCTCCCATGTCCTCCCTCCCTCACCCCCCGGAATCATCAGTTCCATTACTTTCTCCTCCAGACTGTTCATCCAGCCTATCTTATCTAGATAGACCTGCAGAGGTAACTATACAAAAAACAAGGCATCCTAAGATGAAGTGACCAAAGAAAATAAAACAATGAAAACAACAAACTCAATGTCCAAAATATATATAAGTAAAAAACTAAAAATAATAACAAAATAAAACCTGTAAATAGTTCAAAGTCTGTTTGTTGACCTCCAGGATTGCCCCTCAGTTGAGTCCGATGGGGGACCACACCCTGGCCCAAAAGTATATCCTTGGCACTCTCTTAGAAACTTTATTCTCTGTTGCACACCCTTAGTGTTTTGCCATGGTGTGTTTGGGTCATAAAAGGTACAATACTGATCCTGCTTTTCCATTGTGGTCCCCATAGGACCTTAGGTAAGCAAGGGACACTGTGTTTCATAGTAGGGTTGGCCATATGGTCCTATCTGTACATTGGCTGTTCTGACTGGGAATAGAATATCATCCTCAAGGCTTGATAGGGATTGATCAAGAGTAATGTAACAAAGGAAAAAATACTGAAACCCAGATGGAGGCTGAGCATGATAACTGAAAAGAAATAGAGGAAATAACTGGGAGGTAAAGGTCATCTACAGAGGTCTAAATGCAGGCATGTACATAGGTGAATATATTTATACACGATGATGGGGAAATAGATGAACATGCATACTTATAGTGTTAGTATTAAGAGAGCAGATGGGCATTGGACCTCCACTCCAATAATTCCTCAATGCAAGAACACTTTGTTCTATTAAATTGGCATTCCATGATGCTCATCTTCCAAACATGATCACTGAAGACAAATGTGTGCATAAGCAAAAATGGTAAAGAAAACTGATGGTGCCTGGTTATCAAAAGATATAACATCTGGGTCTTAAAGGCTTGAAAGTAAACAAGTGACCATCTAGCTCACTGGAGGAAGCACACCAGCCTGTGTGACCACAAGGTGTCAAAGGGATCAGGTATCAGGCATCAAAGAATTAAAAATTATATCATTATAAGTGAGAAGGATTACAGATTGGGGACGCAAAGTCCATCAATTGGTGAAGCAACATCCTCTTACAGAGGGGTCATAAGGGAGGAGATGAGCCAGATACAGTGTAGCAACAATGAAATATGTAACTTTTCTCCAGTTCTTAAATGCTTCCCCCCACCCACTATCATGATCCCAATTCTACCTTACAAATGCAGCTAGACCAGGGGATGTACACTGAAGCTGGAAGCATGGGGAATTCAGGACAGATGATCCCTTCAAGACCAGTGGTGAGAGTGGTGATATTGGGAGGGTGGAGGGAGGGTGGAATAGAAAGGGAGAATCAATTTTAAGGATCTACATATAACCTCCTCCCTGGGGTATGGGCAACATGGAAGTGGGTGAAGGAACACATCAGACAGTGAATGATATGACAAAATAATGACAATTTGTAAATTATTAAGAGTGCAAGGGGGGAGGGAGAGGGGGAAGGGGGGGAGCCAGTATCGGGGGCCCAAGTAGAAGGAGATGTTTTGTGAATGATGACGGCAACAAGTGTGCAAATGTGGTCTGCATACAATTGATGTATGTACTGATCATGATAAGCATTGTATGAGCCCCCAATAAAATGATTTTTTTTTTTGCAAAAACTTACCTGAAAAAAAAAGAATTAAACTCTAGGAAACCACAGGGACAGGTCCACCTGTAGGATGACCATGAGTAGAAAGAGACTCAAGGGCAGTGAGTGTGGTTTTCTCCCTCTATCACTTCCATTATTCTCCCCAAGAGCCGCCTATTTGGGGCCAGCTAACAATCATTCCATTCTTTTCGCTCAGCAGAAGTTGTCTCAATTTAACTGCCCATCGTTTCCATATGAGTCCGGGTAAATCCTGATTAGAAATCCAGTTAACATGACCCTGTTTCTGAATTCCTAGTGCAGTGGGTAAAGTGCTTGACTACTAACCAAATAGTGATGGTCTGAACTCACAATCTTTTCAGAGGGGAAAAAAATGTAACAGTCTGCTTCCATAGAGATTTACAATCTTGGAAGCCCTATACAACAATTATACTTTGTCCACTATGAGTCAGAATTAACTCAGTGACAATGGTTCTGATTTCACTTGCTTTTGACTTAGACATGGACCTATCACCCAGTTCCTCACAAGGGACAGTCTGCTGAGAGTGTCAAGAAAAGTTAGCTTCCACTCAAGACAGAGGTACATGAGATTAAAAACTACTCTAATATTGTAGTATCCGTATGTTATACTTAAAGCTGAAACAATCATTTTGTACCCCCTGTGGAAAAAAAATACAAAAACAAGGCTAAGGATAGCTGTGGAGGGAAAAAAGATGAAAGTAACTTGGATTCTTATTAAATGCAATAAGGGAACAATTCTGGAGATAATCAGTCTCAGAATTCTTGATGTGTAAAATATAGAACTTTCTCATTGAAACAGTTGGGTTTGGGGTGAGGAATCATTATTTATATCCATCCTGATGAAAGTTTCTCTGGACAATAACATCCCTATATTGTGATGAGTTTAGAATATAGCTTATGACAACTATAAGCTCACTATCACATGTATAGCCCTATATCCTGGAACAGCCATTTATAATCTCCACAAACCACAACCTTGAAATTAACTGTCCAGTGTAGGAAATCTCATGTTGAGTTTTCCAACTACATCTCCTTCAAAGTCGATTCTGTTTCAGATACCAAAAAAATAAAACACACCAGCTTCTTAGATCTAACCTAGAAATCAGCAAGTGTATTTTTATAACCCATGAATTGAAGTAACAAGAGTTACATACAATGATCAAGAACAATAACCACTGCTTACTCTTAAGATGAGATTTGGGTAGAGGGAGGGATTATTTTGAACTTTGTCGGACCTTCTCATACAGTCAGTTCAATAGAATCTCAATAGTTTCTTGCAAATAAAGGTATTTTTAAAATTGTAAGACATTTAAAAGAACCCCTACAGCTGTGCATAATTTGAATCATTGTGATATTTTTAAGTTTCAGGCATTCTAAAACCTCTGAATCAAAGCATTCTAATATTACTATTAAAGCCTCAATGACACTCTTACATGTTTATTCTCTCATAAAGTATTTGCATCACTGGGCTTTTGCTCTTTTTCAAATTCACTTTTAAAAGCTGAAATCTGTGCCTTGAATGTCTAGTTCTCACTTGGTTACATTGTAATTTTGTCAAAATCGTGAACCCCTGCTTTATTTCAGATATTTCGTTTGTCCAGAGCTCCAGCGTTGCTCTGGAAAGGTTTAGGGGTCTTCTGGAACTTGCCAATAGCCCTGACTCAGGAACCCTCCAGATGGACATTGCAGACATGCTGCTTCTGCTTGTTATTTTCTATTTGGACATGCCACGCACAGCCTCACTGATGTATAAAACATCAGAACAAAATGTAGGAAAGTTCTCTTGCTTTTTGCCGCGTATACCCTTTTTATGATGAGCTGAGATGTTTTTGCACAGCCAAAAGTTTTTCTAAGCAAAAAAAACTATAAAACACAAAAACCTAAAATAGAATAATTTAAACAGAAACTTTGCATTCAGATTTTTATAGATCCCTGCATACAAAAAAAATAAGAGGAGGCTGTGCAGTCTGAGGAAAGCTGAAAAGTCTAACTAGACTGATACTTTGAGAAGGCCTGAGGGATGTCCAAATTACATGGTGTGGTATATGTCAAGATTTAATCATGGTGAGTTGGATGATCAAAGCATTGCTACCCTGGATTCCAGAATTGTATTCACTATTATCATATTTTGATGAGAATCTTTAAGTAAATGAACATTGCCCAATTGTGATAGATGGCAATTCTGAGAGACATAAAATTGGGATGTAAAAAAAATGGTGCCTTTGCGGGATTTCCTTAGATTATTGACATCTAGTGTGTTAAATATGCTGAAACTATGGAATCATGGAAATAGTTTTCTTTTCTATTGCGATTGTTTTTAACTTGCAAACACTTAGAAATACATGTGAGTTGTCTATCCATAACTGAATACATGAAAATCTGTGAATCTGCTTGTGAAATAAAGAAAATAATCATCCTTTTCTTACTTTTCCCTTCTATTGCATTACAGGGCAGTGTGGTGGTTTAACATTAGATTAGCTAAATCTGACTGCTCCGAATAATAACCAGACTTCATCATCTACTTAACCTATGGTGCTGAGTAAGACTATCAGCCTTGACACCCTCCTATGCCCCATCTGTAATTGGGAAGAATAACAAGCCCCCTATAGGGTTGTTGCAATACACAATCCATGTATGAGGCAGACTCGGGGCACCATAATACTAAATACTAAGAGTGGAAACAGAATGAGAATCAGGACCCATGAAACAAGCAATCAATATCCAAAGGCACATAAGAGTAAGAAAGCCTGCTTCCTAGCCGTCTTAGTACAGCATAACCTGAAAGAATGTTGGTTTTCCTGTGCGAGTGGCAGTTCAGTACTGCGCCTGAAGGCACTGTCATGTTCTCTCTCCCTGGAGTTTTACTTCTGCTCTCCAAAGACTGATCGCTTTGGGGAAACAGACATGTTATCTGTAGAGATGCTCCCAGCATATATTTTCTTTTCCTATTTCAAGCAACCTCCCCCCTCCCTACCCCTCCCAAAAAAATCAAGAGGGCATCTGCATGTGGTATGAATAGATGAAGAAGTGTAAAAAGGAGACATCATGTGCCTAACAAGTCATTGCACGATCTTGCCTCTTTTTTCTCCCATATACAGCTCCATCATAAAGCTTTTGCACTGGAATCTATCTGATTCCTGGTCTTTTATTTTCCCCCTTGAGATGATGTGCTTCCGCCAGAAATAGAGAGTATCTTTAACCTTTAGAGCAGTGATTCTCCACATCAAGTGCACATCGGTGTTATCTGGAGAGGTTTTCAAAATCCCCATGTCTGAGCTGCACTCCGACACTTACCGTGCTCTGGTAACTCAAGGACTCGCAATGTTTCTGAGAGGGGAGAGCGACATCCTTTTTGAACTTCCTAAGAAATGCCGATGTGACTCCATGACGTCAGAGGATTAGCACAGCACCTGGGACTCACCAGACACGCTAGATAGAAGGAAGGAGTAATGTTTGTCAGGGAGCAAAGGAAAGAGGTCACGGACTACATTGTAATATTTACCTATCCATCTTCCCCCAAGGACTGTAAACTGTACAGCTAGAGAACCATGGTCACATTTCCTGTCTGCATTTCCTCACTCAGGGTTTGACTCACCATTTCATTCCCCCAGCCCGTATTAAGAGCCCAACATTTTGTTGAACTGAAGCAAGGCCAAAAGTTTACTTGATCAAGTAAAGAATTTGTGTGTGTGTGTGTGTGTGTGTGTGTGTGTGTGGCATCACTGTCCTGGTAGGAGTAGAAAGCCCAGCCTTGCTCCTGGAGAGCTGCTGCTGGATTTGAACTGCCAACCCTGTGGGCTGCAGTCCTGCACACAACCACTAAATTCTTTACCCCAAGTAAAGAACTTTTTTTTTGTATAGAATTTCTTTAAGCAAGAGAAGGACATAGCTTAAAATGAAAAATTAGCTCTTGCAAGTGTGTTTCCAATGGAAGTATAGAACAAAGAGTTCTACTTTCGCAGGCACTGTGGCAACTCCATAAAAATAGAACCACAGGCTGACTAGTCAGTGTACAACAGGCAATTTGAACTTGACTAAGTTCTCAGAGAAAATCAGGAAGTCAGCAAGATATACATTCATTTTGGCTTTCACTTGACTTCTTTGGACTCTCCTGGGAGAGTCAAGCCTAGCACCCAGAGAGGTCGGCCTGGAAGCTCACAAACATTCATGTAAAAAATGCATTATTCACCAGATGACCATTTCTTATCAATGGTATCCAGTAGTGCCTGCTTCCAGTTTCGGCAGATGCCAGCTTCCAGATTCCCCTGCAGCATGAACCAGATGAGGGCTGCTAGCACCCTTGGTCGAAACAAACCTGTGATATTCCTGAGTCCTGCAAGACAAAGTCGGAGACTCTCAGTTTTGAGGGTGAACTATTTACTGTTTATTTTTTTAAATGCTTCTTCTACATTAAAAAGTAGCTTGAAAGGGGATATTCGTATACATGCTTATTTTATTTTCCTATTATTTACATACAGATGTTAAATTCATACCCATTAAAGGGCTTGATAAGATCATCTTACATGTAAAGAAAATTTCCAAAAGGAGTTTTGTATGTGAGCAAGTGCCAGTTGGTTTGAACAAAAACCAAATAGTTATTAAGATAGAAAGCCAGAATTAAATAATAAGATTAGGAAAAAAAATAGAGGTAGGGGGAGACCAGGAGGTTTATAAGAGTTAATAGCAACAGAAACCAGAACTTTTTTATACACATGCCTGCAATAGTGGTGTTATATGAGTAGATGATTGGTTAGGCATGCAGGCTATATAGGTGTGAAGGAAGAGTAGGTATATGCCCAAGTATATGCATACATTTGACAGGATATTTGTCGGTGGGTATTTACCATTGCTGCAAATATATCCATGAATGTGGGCAAAGCTATGAAAACTTCTTAATCCTGACCAAATGCCTTGAGGGAATGAGTCACCAGAACTGACAGATGATAGTCTCCAGAATACCATGGTCAATTGGTATAACATAGTTCACAAAGACAATGTTCTACATCTACATCCTAACAGGGGTCTTGAAAGCTTATCAGCAGCCATCTAAGGTGAAACCATTGATCTCTCCTTGTCCTGACCAGAAGAAAGAGTAAGAATAATAGAAATATATAGTGAAATAATCAAGCTAATGCAAAATATCAGACTCCACAACCCTGAAACCAAAATAATTAGATGGTCCCTGGTTACCACCAAGAACTGTTATGAAAAGCAGTTGCTATTATTAGAAGCTGATATGATATTATTAGGTCACATTAGAAGCTCCTAGGTATAGTGGGAGGGGGAGAAATATGGGATAGAATTCAAAATGATAATAGACCTAGCTTACTGGACAAAAAAGAGATTTATGGAACTCCAAGAGAGACTCCTACAGCTCTGAAATGGAACTCCTCTTCAAGTTAGAGTAATCAACCGCTTAAGACCAAAAGGTAGCAGTTACACAAGGGCAAAGTAGAGGGACTAGGAAATAAGGAGGAATGGAAGCAGAAAACACAAAGAGAAATTGGAATAAATGATGATGCATTTGGTAAGGGGAGTGGCAAGGGATGAGTTGAAACAAACTGTGTATGAATTGGTGAATGTAAAACGGATGGTCTGCTCTGTACATCTTCACTTACTTGACAATAAAGTTAGTGCTCAGCCCCAGTGGCGTAGTCGTTGTGCGCGGGACTGCGGCCCACTGGGATGGAGGTTCGATTCCAGCTCCACGGAGCAAAGGCTGGGCCTCCTACTCCTACCACCTAAGGGCAGTAATGCCCGCCCCCCCCCAAAAAAAAAACAAAAATAAATAAATAAAAATAAATAAAAATAAAAGACAATAAAGTTAAAAAAAAAAAAAAAGATCAGCCAAACATTGGAATGAGAGTGCCTTCATGGGTAACTACATCTCTCTCATCAGAGGTTTGACTCATTTTCCCTAGAGAGTTACTATTACCTCCTGGAAATCTGACCACCTATTAACACACAATAATACCTGCACAAACACCTCAGGTAGTTAAACTCACAACCTAATCAAACATTACTTACAAGATTGTTTATGAGCAAATGATACTGGGTCAGCTATAAAGATATATTGAAAACTTTTAAAAATATAGCTCATTGTGCCAATCAATAACTATATAGTGAGAATTAAACACATTGTGTAGGACCATCCTTTATACATTACAAATATATACATACACATTCACACATACACACACAAACACACACATACACACAAAGAGGCAGTCGTCATATTTTTAATAGATAAGGTATTTTGCTTAATTAATATACTTTGATGAAAGAGTATGTTAGTAGTTACAGAGTGAAATATTAAATTTTTAATTTAATATTAATCTTTTAATTCTTAAAAATCATTTTATTGGGGGCACATACAACTCTTATCATAAGCCATACATCCATCCATTGTATGCAAAACACATTTGTATATTTGTTGCCATCATCATTCTCAAAACATTTTCTTTCTACTTTAGTATTAGTTCTTCCTTGTTATTAATTCCTCCTTTTTTCACTCCCTCCCCACAACCCCCTTCCTTATGAACCCTTGATAATTTATAAATTATTATAATTCTGTCATATCGAACACTGTCCAATGTCTCCTTATGTAGATTCTTATAAATGGTACCACTTTCCCTCCATCCTCCCAATATCACCACTCACACCACTGATCTTGAAGGGATCATCTGTCTTGGATCCCTCATGTTTCCAGTTCCTATCTGTACCATTGTACATATTCTGGTCTAACCGGTTTTTTGTTTGTTTGTTTGTTTGTTTTTTGGGGCCTCAGTGCCCTCAGGTGGTGGGAATAGGAGGCCCAGCCTTTGCTCCGTGGAGCTGGAATCAAACCTCCATCCCAGTGGGCCGCAGTCCCGTGCACAACCACTACGCCACCGGGGCTCAGCCCTCTAACAGGATTTTAAGGTAGAATTGGGATCATGATAGTGAGGGACAGGAAACATTTAAGAACTAGAGGAAAAAGTTGCATATTTCATTGTTGCCATACTATACCCTGACTGGCTCATCTCCTCCTGCGACCTTTCTGTCAAGGGTTGTCACTTCACCTATAGATGGGCTTTGGGTGCCCAATCTGTACTCCCCCTCATTTATAATGATATAACTTCTAGTGTTTTGAGGCCTGATACCTGATCCTTTTGACACTTCATGGTCACACAAGCTGGTATATTTAGACCTCTGTAAATGCTCTTTGCCTCTGAGTTTCAGTCATTTATAACATTAATGTAGGACCATAAAAATGATAATCTAAATGGCAACCATAAAAAGGGTCTTTAATAATGACTAGAAAAATTCCAGAAGAGAATTCTACCCAATATTTAAATGAGAATAACAATAGTTCTCAAACTCATACAGGAAAGAAAACAGAAACAGTTCCTTCTTACTCCTAAAAGTCCAGTGTTACTGTCACACCAAAGCCAGACAAAAACTTCTCAAGAAGACAATCAAGCCAACATTCTTTATGAGTATAGATGCAAAGTTCCTCACTAAAGTATTTGCTAGATTGAGTCACATATAGTGAATAGAGAGTTGTAGACGTTGTAGACCAATTTCCCTTCTGAACATAAATGCAATGATGTTCAACAAAATCATAGCTGATACAATTTAACCATTTTTATATAACACAATATAATCAAGTGGAATTTAAACTAGGTCTGCAAGAATGGTTCAATATTAGAAAAACAATCAATGTAACCCATCATCTAAATAAGAAAGCCATATGATATCAATAGCTTCAGAAGAAGCATCCAAGAATATACAATATCCATTTTTTATTTAAAAAACACTCAACAAAATAAGAATAAAAGTAAAATTCTTCAACATAATAAGGGCCATGTATGCAAAATCAATGGGCAGCACTTCACTCAATGGAGAGAAAAAGCATCCTTCTCTGACAACAGGAACCATACAGGAATGTTCCTTATGACCCCTCTTGAAGTTCTAGAAGCCTCAGTCAGAGCTATTGTGGCATCAAAAAGAAATCAAAGGCATCCACTTTGGCAGAGAAGAAGTAAAACTCTCTCTGCCGACAGACAATGTGGTTCTATATAGAGAAAACCCAAAAGAGATTCTATGAGAAAATTGCTGCAACTAATTGAAAATTTTGACAACAAGGTCAACATACAAAAATCAGTATGATTCCCCTGCATCAAGTAAGAGAACCCTGGAAAGGATTTTTAAAATACTATTTATAATAACCACCCAAAGAGGAAGTACTTAAGAATAAACCTAACCAGAGAAAGAAAAGACTTGTACAAATTAAACTACACAACATAACTACAAGGAAACAGAAGAGACCTATGCACATGGAAGAATGTTCATGGAGACGAAGACACCATATCATGGAAATGTCAATATACAAGGGATACTCAAAGACCCTGGAATTGCGCGGGGTAGAGCAGAACTTTCAAAGTGTGCCTTTGTCCCACGAGGTGGGCACTGAGCGACTCACTGTGAGTTAGTGCACCCAGTGACGTTGCCTGGGAAGCTTCTCTTTGGTCACAATGAATTTCAGTTAATAGCAGTTTCACTGCCTCTGGTGGTCGTGGCTACCCAGCGCTGCTCCTGAGAGCCGCCGCTGGATTTGAACTGCCAAACCCGCAGGCCGCAGTCCCACACTCAACCACTTACGCCACCAGGGCTCAGCCCAAATCTCATTTTTTTATGGTGGTTGCTTTAAGGGGAGAGTGTAGGCTGGTTGTTTGCTGCTTGGGGAAAATGCCTCAGAAACTGTTGTGATGTTGAAGACAGCTTATAAGGACATCCCTCTGCAAAACCTCAAGTGTCCTAATGGTTTTCTCATTGCAAAAAAGGTGAAACCTCATTCTGGAGTTTGTTTCACCAGTTCAGACAGTTCATCAAACTTTCTCTTTAGAGGTTCTAAAAAGATTGCTTACCAGTGTGTGACACAAAAAAAAAATCCTGATTTGTGGCAGACTCAAACGGAGGCCTGGTTTTGCTACCAGCACAAGGCACCTGGTCTCTCAGTCATCTCAGTGCATCAGGTTTTTTGTTTGTTTGTTTGTTTTTCTGGGTGAGGGGGGAATACCTCTCTTGTCCCACACAGTCACCTGACCTCACTCACCTGCAACTTCTTTTTGTTTCTGAGAAGGAAGAGGAGCACAAAAAAGACAGTGTTTTGACTACATAGAAGTGGTTAAAAAAAAGAAAAGAAAAGAAACAAGGAAGGTGCTGTCAGCCTTCTAAACAGATAAAAAAATGTTTCCAAGAATGGAATCACAGATTTGACAGATGAATTAAGTTTAATGGAAAGTACTTTGAAGGTGATAAGGTGGTTTTGTTAAAAAAAAAAAACTGCAAATGCATAACTTGGGGTGGGGTGACCTGGATTTTTGGGGTACCCCTTCATACCTAAATAAATCCACAAATATAAGGTAATTTTGACCCAAAACTCAGCAAGATTCTTCAAAGAAATCAAAACACTAATAACCAATTTTGTATGGAAAGGAAAGAAACTCAAGATGAGCAAGAACTACTAAAAAAAAAAAAAAGGAGTCTTCTCACTCTCAGATTGCAAAACCTATTATACAGCCTCAGGAATCAAAACAAGTTGATACTGGTACAAGAAAAAATATGTAGATCAATGAATTAGAAAAGAGAATCCAGAAATAAAACCAAAACCTACACACACCTGATTTTTTATAAATGGCTAAAACGTATCAAATGAGGAAAAAATCGTCTTTTCAACAAAGAGTAAAAGAAAAATTGGATTTCCACCTGCAAAAAAATAGAACAGGACCCATATCTCATACTATATACAAAAAAATAGTAATAACTCAAGATGGGACAAAAACAAATATAAACCCTAGAACTATAAAGATGATCAATGGAAAAATGAGGACCAACTTAAGGGCACTAATACAAGGCATAAGTAAACTACCGAGCATAATGAAAGCATACACACTATAGAAGACAAAACAGAAGACTGAGACCTCCTGAAAATACAACTTCTTCATAAGAGTATAAAGGGAACCCACATATTGGGGGAGATTTTTGGCAATTACTTATCAGATAAAACTTATAACTTCTCCCCCCAAAAAACAAACAAACAAACAAAACTTATAACTTCTAAAAGCTATAGAAAACTATAATACTTTAGTGAGAAAAACATTAATAATCCAATTTTAAAATAGGCAGAAGGCATGAGCAGATATCCATCTAAGATGACAACGAGGTGGACAACAATCATGAAGACATATAACAATCACTAACTATAAGAGAAACACAGGCTAAAACAAAATGATGAGATAAGAACTCACACTGGCACTGAGAGCAAATTATCTTTTAAAAAGAACACAAGAAATAGCAAATGCTGAGAGAATGTAGTGGGATTACAGAATATACCGCCTCTGTGGAAAACAGTATGGTGCTTCTTTAAACAAATGTGAACAGAAATCCTACATTACCTAGCAATCTCACTACTTGATACATACCACAAAGAAAGAGAAAACAAAACATGAACATATCTGCACATTTATGTTTATCACAGCAATAACCACAATAGCATAAAGATGGGGGGGTGAAGAGGGAAATCTATCTACAGAACTGTGAATAAATAAGCTCTGGTACATACATAAAATGAAACAATGATAAAACTGTCAAACACCTCATAACATGGCCAAATTTGGAAGATGCCAGGCTTGGTAAAGTTAGTCAATCTAATAGAGACAAATAGTGTTTAAGACCACTAGAATAAGAGAAGAAATTCAAAAAAATGGTTTTCTCACAAAAAGATGCATACTCTGAAGGTGATGGGGAGACCAAGGGCAAGGAGGAAAGGAAAAAAAGGAGGATAGAGAAAATAGATAAATAAAAATAAGTAAATACACAAACACACAGATTCATTCATGGGCATGCACACATGAACAGTAGGGTTGGGGGCATCCCAGAAAAAGAAATTCCACCTGTGGATCAGCTTCAGGCCAGACCCAGTAGTTCCAACTAACCCTTCCTGGTGGCATACCCCATGGATTTCAAATTTTCCTAGCCAGGCACTATGAGTATGTAATATAATCTCTAGACATACAACTCTGTGATAGGTTTATAGTGCCAACCTGGCCAATAGAACATGTAGGATTAATAAAGTGACAGTATGATTGGTGGGCAATCCCCACCTCTCTCTCTCTCTCTCTCTCTCTCTTGATCAGACCAATGTGTGGCTGTCTGCTTTAGCTAGTTCTCTGCTCAATTGTGAACTACACTACCAGTGGGACTGCCAACCATGGCTCATGTCACTAGAGCTTGAGGTTCCTTTGAGACCTGCCTCGCCACACTGTTGTTATATACATCACGAGCTTGGGACTGTCGGATTCTGTTATGTGGCTGACTGTTGGTGACTCACCCTGCTGTTTTCTGCCTGTGGCTGGACTTCCTAAATTGCTCTACAGCAACTAAGCTGTCTTCTTCCTTGACCTTGGGCCCAGAAGCCCTCAAGAGTTGAAGGACTTCCAGTATATTAACTGTTTTATGGAAGTGAGTTGAACTGAGCCCTCTGTACTTCTGTGTGGACTAATTAGTTGTTATATTCTTTCACATGTAGTGATGATGAGGGTGAGGATGATAGATAGATTGATTGATAGATAATAGACAGATAGATATAGGTATAGATACATATACAGATATGTTCATAAGTGTCCTGGTTTTGTTTCTCTAGAAAACTCTAACACAATTGTTACCAGGAGTGATTCTAGAGAAACAAGATCATAAATATGGGTTTCTCACATTGGCTCTCTGGCCTCAACAGCACTGATAATGCTATTTCTACCCCAAAAGGCATGAATAAGTCTGCCACTCTTACTAGAGTGGGTGGTATTAATCCAGGGTGTGAAGTAGCAAAGCTAATATCCACAGTTTCGCCACCAATAGATGAAGTGCTGGTGAGAGGAGATGCCCTGGGTGATTGTATGTTTGATTTCCTTCCAGCAGTTTTGTCAGAATGAGAAGTATAGGGAAACTGGTTGACTGGTCCTCCTTACAATAGAAAATGTCATTAAGAAAAAGGATAATCTCAGAACCTCAGAAGCACATCTCAATAACAGACCTAAAAGTTTCTGCATGTGCTACAAAGGAGAGTCTTCTCTCCTCTAGTAATAGTGCTGACATTGCCGAAAACCAAATCCAGAGTCTCATCACACAAGTATCTGAATTACAGCATCAGTTTAATTGCAGGTCTAGAACAGTGTCTGATATTAAAGTAAGGGCATTAATCAGAAATAATTGAGATCCTGAAACATGGGAGGGGAACACATGGGCTAATGATCCAGAAAAGGAGGATATTGAGCCCCTAGAGAAGATTGAGCCACCCAAGTTAATATATCCACCACTCCCACCTGAGGGAATTAAAGAACTATCAGTAAAACAACCCACATCTGAGCAGATTCACCAAACTGTTCAAGCTGAAATGCCAAGTGGGACTGTGTCTATACCATTACCAAGAGGAGATGCCTCACAAGATATTGCTGAGAGCACCCAGGAAACACCCACACTACCCATTATTCCTGTAGTCTTTCAACTCACGAGAGCTACTGGGTTCAATATTAAGGAAGTAAACCGCTTATTCTCTGTAGAACAATGCAGGCAGTCCAGCCACAGGCAGCAAACAGCAGGGTAAACCTGATGACAGGATCTGACAACCACAAGCTCAAGCAGTGTGGTCGAGCTGGTCTCCAAGGAGCCTCAAGTTCTAGCGACATGACCCACGGGTCGGCAGTCCCACAGGTTATGTAGCTCACAAGCTGAGGCAGAGAACCAGCTAAGGCAGCCAGTCACACATTGGTCTGATCACCAGAGAGCAAGAGAGAAAGAGGGGTGGGACTTGCCAAGCAATTTATCTCACTGTTCTCCCATCAAATTGTGACCTTATGAATCCTACAATCCAATCCAATCTTATTGGCCAGGTTGGCACAAGAAACCTACCTATCACAAATTCTTAATACATAGGAGGGAGTATCCAAAACGACAAACAAAAATAAAGGATTTTTTTCAAAGCTATATATTTAAATGTTTTGAGGGGGCATCACTGTCCTCTGGTGGTCATGGGAGTTACCCAGAGCCATTGCTGGAGAGCCCTGGAGAGCCCTGGGCTCCTGGAGAGCCATTGCTGGATTTGAACCACCAAGCCCGTGGGCCACAGTCCCGTACTCAATCATTATGCCACTGGGGCTCAGCCCAATATTTAAATATTTTTACAAAGCAATCGTATCACCTTCAAAGTCCACTCCACTACATTTATTACATTTGTCAAACCTGTGATAGTATTCTTGGAAACACTTTTCAAACTCATATGGTTGAAGAACTAACAGCACCTCCCTTGGTTTTTTTTTTCTTCTCCTCTTCTATGATATCAAATCGCTGCCTACTCATGACCCTCCTCATTCTTGGAAACAAAAAGATGTCACACAGAGTGCGCTCAGGTGAATCAGGTACATGGGGCAAGAGAGGCTTGCTGGACTTTGCCCCAAAATGAGATAGCTGTGTGAGCAGGTGCATTGCCTAAGTGGTAAAAGCAGTGCCTCGTCTGCCACAAGTGAGGCCTTTTTTGGTTAATCAGGCACACTGTTACACAATCTTTTCAGAATCTCTAAATAGAAAAGCTGACCCAATGAAATGAACTCCAAATTCACTATCCCCCTCCTATAACAAATACAAACAAGTATCGTCTGGATCTTTTATTTCACTTGAGCTTTTCTTAGACAAGGTAATGATGATATGATTGCTGTTTGCTTTCAGGGTTATTACAACAGCACCATGTCTTACCATCAGTAATGACCTTTGAGTGGGGGTGGGGGGTGGAGGGGAAGTCTGCGTCTCTTCAGACCTCTTCTTTCAAAGCACAGTTTGCTTCTACTTGATACTCTTTTTTTCCAGATCAGTCAGAACCCAAGGCACAAATTTTGCAGCAACCCTGCTCATTTCCAAATCTTCCATTAAAATTTGCTGAATGAAGCTCCAAGGTAATCCAGATAACTTCCCCCTCTCTTCAATAGTTCGTCATCAATCTTTGAGCACAAGTGCACACATTTTATCGACATTTTCACCCAGTATTGGAAATTGACAGACATCCAAGAAGAAGCTTTGTGATCAATTGACATTTCACCTTTTTGGAAACAAACAAACAAACAAAAAACAATCAGACACGCTTTCCCCATAGCAATGTCCTTATAAGCTGTGTTCAACATCACAACAGTTTCTGCGACATTTTTCTCAAGCAACAAACAAAATTTCAGTCATGCACTGTTCTCTTAAATCTTCCATCACTAGAAATGAGGTTCACATGAAATTGCTTTCATTAAAAAAATTTGCTGTGACCTGAGAGAGCCTTCCCAGGTGACACCATTGGGTGCCCTAACTCAGAGTGAGTTGCTTGATGCTAACCTAGCAGGACAAATGTATAATATTATAAAAACTTTGCTCATCAGAGCTTTTTTCAGTTTTGGGAGGGGATACCCCCTTGTATCACCTACTGATTCTTCTTCACTTACTGAAAACTCATAGATAAACACCTAAATATATGAGTAGGAACTATATTTCTAAGAAAACTTGGCAGAAAAACCTTATAACCTCATATTGGGCAAAGCTATTTTACCTATGACACTGTGATGGTGATTCTATGTGTCAACTTGTTACCCCTATTTAAAGATATGGGTGGAGTCCATCCTCTCAAGCAAGACAAAGCCTGATGACATCTCCTTGGGGTCTGACTGTGATACAAGAGGCATTGTGGAAATTGCTTTCTCTTGCCTTCCTTCTTCCTATATGAGTGGATCTTGTGTTTCTCCAGGGAGCTGCTGATACTCTTCCAAGTTCCTGAAAAACTAGGATCCACATGACTCTGCACCCACCAGCATGTCTTCTCCCAAATTTCCACTTCATCATCCTCTTCATCTTCTGGAATCCACCTAGCACCTGACCTATGGACTTGAACTGGACTGACATGAGCCACTTGCTTGATAAAAATTTCTTGCTCAGGGTTAGGGTTAAGGTTAATGGGAAAAATATCAAAAATTTAGGCTGAGCCCTGGTGGCGTAAGTCCTTGAGTGCGGGACTGTGGCCCGCGGACTTGGCGGTTCAAATCCAGCAGCAGCTCTCAGGAGCAGCACTGGGTAGCGCCCACGGCCACCAGACGCAGTGATGCCAAAATAAAAAAATAATAAAAATTTAAGTTTCTTTCTCGATACAAAGTTCTTTCAAATACATATTTGAATGTGACTGGTTTTGTTTCTCTAGAAAACTCAGCCTAATACAGTCACCAAAAACTCTATTTTAAAAAAACTTTATAAGTGGCATTTTGTGGAAATAAAAACGTTATACTTCTCATAGAGAAAATTAGGAAAATGAAAAAAAATTCAATGTCCAAGAGAAAATTCTTGCAAATTATGTGTTTTAAAAGATATGTAAATAACACATTAAAGAGAAGACAAATAACTCACTTTAAAGTAGGCAAAGATTTTAATAGACATTTTTTTAACAAAGACAATTTACCAAATAGACAATTTATCAAAATAGATGATAGTTATTACGCATATGAAAAGATACTCAATTAAAATTAGACATTAGGAGCTGAGCCCCGGTGGCATAGTGGATGAGTGCGGGACTGCGACCCACTGGCTTGGCGGTTCAAATCCAGCAGCAGCTCTCCAGGAGCAAGGCTGGGCCTCCCACTCCCACCAGAGGGCAGTGATGACCCCCAAAAAAACTAGACATTAGAAAAATGCAAATTAAAATCACAATGAGATAACAAAATATGCCTACTAGAAAAGCTGTAGTAAAAAATTGATGATGAGTATTGGCAAATCTGTAGAGATATTGATATATAATTGGTTAGACTCCAAAATGGAGCAGCAATGTTGGAACAGAATTAGAAGTTTCTTTACAAGCCCTGGATGGTGCAGTGGTTAGACCTTGGGTTACAATTGGCATGTCGAGAGTTCGAGACCATCAGCAGGTCTGTGAGAGAAGGACTGGGCTTTCTAATCCCTTTCTAACAGGTACTGTCTCTGAAACACACAAGGGGTCAATATAAGTCAGTGTTGACTTGATGGCAGAGAGCTTGGTTTGGATTTAACTAGTTAGACATATGTGTACACTTGCCAAACGAACCAGCAATCCTATTCTTAGGTCTTTACCCAAAAGCATGGTCATTGTAACCATAAAATGTAGTCCTCCGCAGCAGTGAAGAGGAATGACACTTGCAGCAACATGGAGGATTCACTTAAGCATTATCCTTAAGCATTGGCCTTCTCTAAGAATAAGTCAAGTACAAAAGGCTGCATAGCTTTTGTTTGTTGGCTTATATGAAATTTCTTTAACAATGCTAAAATTATAAAGGGAGTAAACAAATCAGTGGTTCCTTGGGATTGGATTTCCCATTTTAGGGGATGAGGATTAGCTGAAAATGGACATAAGGAAGCTATTTGGTGTGGTGAAATATTTTAAAACTGGCTTAATATGGTGATTGTAAACTATTTAAGCCATGTTTTTTAAACTTTATTTAGCACTTAAAGCTGCTAAAAACAAGAATATGTTTAGTTCCAAAAGTCATATTAAGCAAACAATTCATCAAATTATTTTTTAATTAAATAAATAAGAGCAACTGTTCATAGACAGAGTTGGAAATATGGTCACAACATAAAAATACCTACTTAATTCAGAGTAAGACTTCAAATAGACTCAAGATCCAAATGTCAAGAGGGAGTTACCAATCATAAATGTCATCAAAGATATGTGTGCATCATTGTGATCAGATGTCACAGAACTTCTTAGCTATAGCTTCAAATCCAAAGCATGTAAAATAAAGTTGATTCCTATCCATCAGTGGGTTCTCTACATAGACCATTTGGAGATCAGGATTAGGATGTGAAATGGTTATGTTGAAGTTCCCTGTTAGTACCAATTCCTTAGGATGGACAGAGGGTGAACAGGAGCAAGGATGCACAGAGGGAGAAAGCAGGAAACTCTGGAGCTAAAACTGCTCGTCTGAGTCTTCCCCCTTGGGCTGCCGAGGCCAAGCCTTTGTACCTCTGCTTCAACCAGCCATTGGAGGTGGCCTGCCCAGGGTAACGCAGAACGGGAAGTAAATGGCTTTCTATATTGGAGATCATCCTTGATGGGGCTCCAGTCTGTCTACCAACATCAACCCCAGACGCTGGAACAGCACATCTTTCTGTGAAGAGAGATTCAGATAGCATATCACTTCACTGTGTCCATTACACTGGTGTATGTGAGTATATTAAAATCAAAGATCTCTGTCCAATGGAGAACACCCCAGAGAATATTAATAGAGAGGAGACAGAGAGAGTGAAGATAGTGCTAGGTTAGTAATCTCCCTGTATATGTAGAAGGGATTCCTGTATCAACCCTTCCCCCCCCCCAAAAAAAAAAAAAGAAAAGAAAACAGGCAAGGAAGATGCCCAGGTAGATAATTTATAGGGGGGGGGGACAAAATCCTAAACAGCTAACAAGCATAAAAATAAAAAGTACTGAAATATAATCATTGGAAGCCGGTTAAATAATAGGAAGACATCACTTTGTATGTGTTAAAATTGTAGAAACTGGAATTCTAAATAACAAAAATCAAACCAAACTAAACTCACTGCAATAGAGTTGATTCCAACTCAGAGTGATTCTGTATGAATGAGATTGCTGAAACTGGAAGTCTTCAGCAGAACAGAAAAAATCATCTTTCTCCCTGCTGGTGGATTTGAACCACCAACCTGTGGTTAGCAGGCCAAAGCTTAAGACACATCACCACCAAGGTTCCTTAGATAGCATCAAGTCCTTAGAAAACAGTAGCAAGACAAAGGATTTTACTGTTCTAACTTATGTCACTGTGCAATTGATAATCAAAAGGAAGATTATCCTGGGAAAACATGATCCATTAACTGAAAGTGGACATTTGTAGAATTAAAGCCCCAATGAAGGGAATACCTGAAAGACAGTCATACAGCAGAGTCCTTCTTTTTGGAAGAAATTGGGTAGTTCATTCTGCTGTCTCTTTTCCAGAACTTGTTATGAATAAAGCTTTACCCTGGTTCATAGGTAGTACCTAACACTTTTGTTTGTTTGTTTGGGGCATCACTGCCCTCAGGTGGTGGGAGTAGGAGGCCCAGCCTTTGCTCCGTGGAGCTGGAATCGAACCTCCATCCCAGTGGGCCGCAGTCCCGCGTACAACCACTATGCCACTAGGGCTCAGCCCCACTTTTTTTTTTTAACATAAAACCAAAACACAAGGGAGTTGCCAGGTTTGTTAAACTGTAGGGTAAATGAATACCCCCACATGCCCTGTCCAGGACTACAGTGTCCTTGGCCTCCCTGCCCCCAGGCTATTCCTTCAATTCCAGGCATAGCCCTGGAACTGGCCACCAAGAACACCTTGTGGTCGAGGCCATTTTGAAGCAGCCATCGTGAGATGGCCCTGACAAAGCTCTTCTCAAAGAGCAGCCTGCAGCTCATGCAGCCTCCACTAGGCCTGACTCATTGATTCCCCTTCCCGACCATGCAAAATCCAAATTCACTGCCATCAAGTCAACTCTGCCTCATAGAGAACCCTGCAGGGCGGAGTGGAAGAGCCCCAAGGATTGCAGAGACGATCACTCTTGCCAGGAGTAGAAAGTGGTTGGTAGTTTTGATCGGCTGATCTTGCAGACCCATTGCCCACTATGTCACCAAGCTTTCCTACTTAGACAGTATAAAATCTCTTGCTTGCTTGAGGGGTGATGGGAACAATATGACCCAACCCTGATCCTTACAGCCACGGCACCCCCCTTCCCAGGGTGACAAAGCAGTATTGCACCTCTGTCAATAACTCACCCCTAAAGTCCATGTGTCCCAGAGTGACTTCAACTTTGTTCTTCTGACTCTTGGCATCTAGTCATCAAGGAGAAAGTTCAGGAGTTTTCAGGAGTGTCACCTAAACTCATAAGCAATACAAATCTGCATTGAAAAAAATTGTTTTGGTGGCTAATGACAGGATTGGAAGGATGATGGCAAGAAAGACTGAAGAAGATGTCTATAGCTAGACCCCCATAATACACAGAATGCAAAGACATTTGCTCATAACATGTCATCTACTAAAAGGGGTTCTCAATAATCTGAATGATCAGGTGAACAAAATGACAAATTTGCTGATGCCAGTCAGTCTTGTTCCCAGACACTTGGGTGCTTATTGAATCAATATACAACATGAGAATGACAGGAGGGATGGAGACTGCATTCAATCAACAGCATGGATTTCCTCTAATCAAGGCAGATCTGGTACTACCACTAAAGAGGGGTCTAAACTGCCAACCACAGTGACCCCAGACCAGTCTTTAAATGGCACCATTGCCTGGGCTACTCCAGTTACTTAGAGCTATGCTGAATGAGCCTCTTCTCTATTGGAAGGGGCTGTAATTTGTTCAACCTGGAATATATTTTGGATCAGGATTTTTCTTCTTTATCCTCAGTGTTTCTGCCAGCACCATGGACTTATGGAAAGTCTTGGTCATCAGATTCCACACAATGTCTAATTCCACAAAATATTATTGGGTGAATAACTGAACACAATGAAAACAAGTGTAAAGATGAGTTCAGGTCTTTGTAATTCTCTGGCCCTACCACATAGCCATCATTTTAGAAGAAATTGTTCTGATGGAATGATAAAATGAGATATATAACCAATCAGTGACAGCAACAATGAAGAAGCCCTGAGTCTTTGAAAGGAGCCCTGGGGCTGTAGTGGCTACGTATTGGGTGTGATCTAGATGGTTGGCAGTTCAAAACCACCACCAGTAACTCCTCAGGCTAAAGACTGAGATTTCTACTCTTATCAACAGTTATGGTCTTGGAAACCCACTTGGGGGGGTGGGGTGTCCCAATGAGTCAGCACTGATTCAATGACAGAGAGTTTGGTTGGAGAGTTTGGAATTAAGCCTCATAAATTTCCACCATCGGGTTCGATGCAGTGACCAAACCTAGTGCTGTTCCCTGGTCACTCACTAATAGAAAAATTTCCTTCCATGACCACACTTTTGTTCTCTGCTGACTTGAAGTCTTGCTTCTTAAGAAGAAATGCTTCTACCTGAAGACATAAGAATCATTCCATTATTTGCTGAAACCTGAATAAAGATCAAACATGATAGGGGACAAGAGAAAAGTAAAAGGAAAGAAAGGAAAGTACTAGGAGGCAAAGGGTATTTATAGAGATCTAAATACAGGCATGTAATGTGCAAATATGTTTATATGTAATGGTAGGGAAATAAATCTAGGTACATATATTTATTTGTTAAGTATCAAGGTAGCAGCTGGACATTGGACCTCCACTCAAGTACTCCCTCAATGTGAGAACACTTTTTTCTAATAACCTGGAATTCCATGATACTTGCCTTCCCAATATGATCACTGAAGACAAAATAGATGCAAAAGCAAATGTGAAAAATTAAGTTGATGGTGCCTGGCTATCAAAAGATACAGCATCTGGGGTCTTAAAGACTTGAAGATAAACAAGCGATTATGTAGCAGAGAATCAATAAAGTCCTCATGAAAGAAGTACACCAGCCTATGTGATCATGAGGTGTCAATGGGATCAGATATCAGGCATCGAAGACACAGAACAAAAAATCATATCAATGTGAATGGGGGTGGGGGTGCAGAGTGGAGACCCAAAGCCCATCAATAGTCAATTGGACATCCCCTTATAGAAGGTTCACAAGGAATGACGAGCCCATCAGGGTATAGTACATCACCAAAAAAACACTCAACCTTCCTCTAATTTTTTAATGCTTCCTCCCTCCATCCCACTATCATGACCCCAATTCTACTTTACAAATCTGGTTAGACTAGAAAGAGCATGTACACACATACAGATAAGAAATGGAAACACAGGGATTCCAGGACAGATAAACCCATCCGGGCCAAAAATGAGAGTAGCAATCCCAGAAGAGGAAGATGGGGGGAAATACGGGAAACCAATCACAATGATTTTTATATAGCTCCCTCCCAGCGGATGAGCTATAGAAAAGTGGGTAAAGGGAGACATTAGTCAGTGTAAAGCATTAAAAAATAATATTTTATAAATTATCAAGGGTTCATGAAGGAGAGTGGGGAAAGGAGGGGGAAAATGAGGAGTTGATACCAAGGGCTCAAGTAGAAAGAAAATGTTTTGAAAATGATGATGGCAACATATGTACAAACGTGCTTGATATAATGGATGGGTGGATGGATTGCGATAACAGCTGTACCAGCCCCAATAAAATGATTTTTTTCAAAAAGAAATCATTAAAAAAAAAGATTGTTCCATTAAATTACAAGTTGAGATTGCTGCCTTGCCATTTTACACACCTCAAATCATTGAGCCAATAAGCTAAACTAGGAGTCTAACATCAGAGAAGGTTGATCGATCCTGATTAATGAGAGAAAATTGAGTTGTCAATATACAATGCAAATGGTGAAAATCGGGGAATTCACTGGGACACCTCTTAGAATTTCCATATCAAAGAGCAAATAGTAGTTGAAACCCAAATTAATCAAAAAGATAGAACCATTGAGGATTAAAACCTTTCAGAAGGAGTAGTATCAGTCTTTTGATCCAATATAAGTCAAGCTTAAATGCTAGCTGAAAGCCAAATAGGTGTGTGTGTGTGTGTGTGTGTGTGTGTGTGTATCTGGAGTGAGTAGTGAAGAAAGTTACAAATATAAACCTCAGCCTTATGACTAATTTTAGAAACATGGATAACAGCAGCTACAAATATAAGTAGGTTCTTCCTTGCTTATGAAGCATCTTTTCCTTTCTCCATTATTTATTTTGCTGTTGCTGTTCAGTATTGTCAAGTTAGTTTGGACAAGTTAATCTTTAAAACCAAACTCAGGTTTACTACCACCTAGTCTATGTGGACACTCAGCAACCCTATGAAAGAGTGTGCAACTGCCCCTGTGGGTTTCCGGAACTGTAGCTCATTACAGGAGTAGAGCGCCTCATCTTTCTCCAGTGGAGCAGCAGGTGGCTTCACACGGCTGACCTTGAAGTTATCAACCCAATGGGCTACATCACCAGAACTCCTCAGTTAGTCTTTAAGTGACTGAAATAGAGAACTACTTGTCTTGGTTAATTATTGCTTCTGTAACACAAATGCCATTGGTTAAGTTTCTGCAATTCTGAAGATAGAAAATCCAAATCAAGGTCTCAGCTATGTTGTTCCCTCCCTTGCTGGCAACCGCACGTGTCCTTGCTCCTTGGCATTCATTGAATTACAGATGACTCTCAGTGGCATCTGTCTTCTCCCTTGTGTATATCTGTTCTGTTCTGATATTTCAATAGCTCTGAAGTATTAGATTTAGGATCCATCCTACACTGAAATGGCTTCATTAACATGTCAAATGAGAAATCCCATGTACGCGCAAGAGTCCCTCCACAGCACCAAGAACAGGAAATGGGTGCGATGGGGTGGGGCAGAGGCAGGCACGCAATTCAGTTCCTGTTGGTATTGTGTGTCACCTAGTTGTTCCTCACTCATAACAACCCCGTGTGACAGAATTGAGCTGTGTCCATCGTGTTTTCTTCGCTGCAATTGTTACAGAAGCAAGCTGCCAGGCAGTTGGTTCTCCCGCTGTGCTGTTGTGTGCATAGGTCCACCACAAGTCCCTTAGCAGAGGAGCTCCTCATCCGATTTCTATCAAAGTTTAATTGTCCATACATGGATACAGTGCCAGCCCGAATGTTGTGTGCCCTTTTGGTGGTTGAAAGTGAGGGTATCATCTGACAAATAGTTGCATATGAGGCTGAATCATACAGTTGTTATTTATAAAAGTTTCAATATATGTAGAAGCAATCCCCAGAGAATGGGCAAGCTAGCGGTACTATGTGCATCTTAAACTTTATAGTCACATCAAAACAGATGCACATTGTTTTTATTTAGTCTTACTTCCACCATAGTTAAAGCTCTTGGTTGCTGACCAAAAGGTTGACAGCGTGAACTCACCAGGTGTACAGTCTGCATGTGGAAGCGGACTTCCGTTAAAATACATTGCATTGAAAACTCCATAGGAGAATTTGACTCCGTCTTAGAGGGCTGTTATGCACTGGCATTGATTTCAAGGCAACAGGTTTGGGTGTTTAGTTTTTAGCTTTGGGGTCGATGCAAGAAAAGGCTCCAAGCCCTTGCAATGATATTACAGCTGCATGTGCACAAATGAAAATTTTCAGGGTGTGATCACAGTTGGTTCAACTGTTTTGAAGTGAAGACAAATTTTCCTAACATTAAAGGGCAAGTATGGGTGGTCCATAAACTGAGCATTCATAAAGTGGGGACTGCCTGCATTAAGCTGTTGTCTCCCAGCTCTAAATCCACTCTTCTAGACAACCCTGACAAGCAGGTAAAACAGTTCTACTTTGTATACACAGGCTTACAACAACAACCATTTGGGCCAAAATTATGATGCTGATCATCACTGGCCCTGCGTGACCTATTTGATTCATTGATCCTTCTTGGACCAATCATTAGGGCCAACCAAACCAAACGAGACTTGGTGCAAATCAACAGATTCCAAGTCACGGCGTTTTGATGCACTAAGCAGTTGCACTGGGCACTGCAAGCTTTCATTGGTTGTCACCTTTACTGAAGCCTCCACCAGATCTGTCTTCCACAGCATTGCTGGATGGGTTTGGTCTACCAGTCTTTGGGTTAGTAGCCAAGCACCAACCATCAGTGCCACAATGTCGAGGCACACTTCAATGTGTGCAATATTCTTAGTAGTCAACCATGGGTCTCTATCCCCTAGTGAGAAAGATTAGTCCTAAATGTACAAATGCGCTTGACACAATGGATGGATGTATGGATTGTGATGAGTTGTACGAGCCACCAATAAAATTATTTAAATTTAAAAAAAATAGTCATGGCCACACCACTCTCATTGAAACTTTTCCAACATGATCCAATTGCTGGTCAAGAAATCCTCAGTGACATTGTCTGTGCCATACCAATGTCATAACTGGGTAGATTCCAAAGGGAGAGAAGGCCTTTGAGAGCACAAAGAAGGTGACTCCTGGCTATTTAGCTATATTTTAGGATTGACATATATTCCTTCTGCCTCCCAAAATCTTCCCCATCTGTCTCAAATTCCAATTTCACCACGGAGAGTTTCACCATTATTTGGGGCATATAACTTGGACTTCCCAAATTTTAGGGGTTGGGGAGTGATATATATATCTCTTAATATTTGTCAGCTCTGGATCCCTTGGTATTGATTACCATAACAGACTTCTGACGACAGGAGAGCGCCTGGAGGAGCCCCTCTGAAGAAAGGGTCCAATTGGGTTGAAAGCATATAGGGCAGGGGGTGGGGGTGCTGGTTGGCCAGCGTAGGAGAGAAGAGTGGGAAGTTATGTGAGTGAACGACCACTCCAGAGAGGACTGGAGTCATCATATTGCTCAAGGGCAGTACCGTGAGCAGGCACTCGCTGTCACGTCGGTTGTGACGCATGGTCATCCCACATGTTTCAGAGTAGAGTTGTGCTCCGTGGTGTTTTCCATGCTTTCTTTTGGGAAATTGATTGCAAAATCTTTCTTTGGAGCCACTCCTGTGTGATCTCAAACCTTCTTTGGTTAGCAGGGGAGCACAATAACTGTTTATACCCCTGCCTATAGTTCCACTAAGCTACACCTCAATGAACGCATCCTATGATACGGTAGGATTAGGAATTAAACCCTCTCGCTCAGTAGAGTAAGTTGTATGTTAAAGACATGACTGCAAATGATTTGTGTCCTGGGTCTCCAAGGAGATAGTCTTATTGTGAGGTGCCAGTGGGTCTGTTCTTATGCATAGAGATGCTATACAAAAGAAACACCACCTATCCTGAACCAACTTCACAGCTTTGTTGTGTTTGAGCCCACTGTTGCTATGGCTATGTCAATCCAGCTCCTTAAGGGACTTCCTCTTTCACTAACCCTCTACTCTTCTAGGGACTGGTCTCCCCTGGTCCTAAGTAAATAAGATACAGTCTTACCTGCTTGTTCTTCTTCTGAGACAGAGGTGTTTGTTCTTCTGTCCATGCTACTTTCCATTTTCTTCATTAGCATCGTAATTCAAATGCATCCATTCTTCTGAAACGTCTCTACTCCTTGTCCATCATTTGCATAGATATCAGATGACTAAAAGTGACAGGGCTTGAGCCAGGTGCACCTTCTCCCTCCAAATGGCATCTTTGCTCATTAGCATTTTGGGGGGGCATCACTGCCCTCAGGTGGTGGGAGTAGGAGGCCCAGCCTTTGCTCCGTGGAGCTGGAATCGAACCTCCATCCCAGTGTGCTGCAGTCCTGCGCACAACCACTATGCCACCAGGGCTCAGCCCCATTAGCATTTTAAAGAGGTGTTTTGCAAGAGATTCAGAGCAAGGGGGGAGGGGGGGAATTGTTTAAAGATAAGAAAGCATTAGACTTTAGGAACTCTGCAAGTATTTTCAGCTTCTAGGTATCTAGTAATTAAGCAAAGATGTCCTTAGGACTCTTTTTAAAAGGCATTATAAAAGACAGAGCAACACCCCGCAATGTCCTCTATGAGCTGGGTGAGATGTTGACCCTCTGTATAATGTCCCAATTTTAGGAGGATTTCATGATAACTCAATGTCCCCTCTTACCAGATCCCATCTTTGGAACAGGAATGATAATGTCTGTCGGTAAGCCTCCCCCCACCTCCCAAGTTAGTGAGTTGCAAGATAGCTAGACATTCATTGAACTGTTGGTGGTAATTCTCTACCAGGATGGGGAATAAACACCATGAGGGTGGGGCTAGTAAAAAGGGATTAAAATTTATTTTTTAATCTGTATGCTTTTATTGCTCGAATTCTATTTACAGTTGCCGGGCATGACTCCCTTAAGAAAGTTAGAAACTCTTAAACTTTGTGTTGAGTTGTTGCACTCTCTAACAGACACTTGTCCTCCCCCTAGAGAGACGGAAACCCTAGGAAAGGGAGGGGGCACCTGCTGAGAGACTCAGACAAGTGGTGTCCCAATGGGAACCCTGCCACCTCTTGAGTGAAATTTAAAAATAATGTTCAGATGACATAGAACCAAGTCGAATGCAAATGCAAAAGTACTCCAATTCAGTGGGAGAGCTGCACTTTTGTCTCTCTCTTTCAAAAAGAAAATGAACCACTGCTGCTCTTGGAAGTGTCACGCAGACACAGGCCGGTTATGCTGCTCCTGGAGATGAGTGGAATTTCACTCCGTTCTGCAGGGTTTTCTGAGAGGCTTGAGTTAAAGCTCTTATGTAAATAGAGACTTACATAATGCTCTTTAAACTAGAACTTTGAAGACAATCTGCAGTAGGCATATGAGATGTGTCTGCGCTGCCAATGGCATCTGCAAACTGACAGGACAGCCTTCAAGACGCGCTGGAAGAAAACAGGAAGAATAAACACCCAGGGCGCAAGCTTGTCATCAGTCCCTGAGCCAAACTTCAACCACCACCAAATGGCGAGGACCTGAGAGGTCGGTCCTGGGCTTATAAGAATGCTATTAGCCTGCTCAAGTGTATTTTTTAAAAAGAGTTCGGGCATAATTCATTGTAAAATTCCATATAACCTCCTATTAGGGCGGGAGTGCCTCCCCACTTCTGACTCCCCCGCCCCTACCCTCCACACACCAAGCTTCTGATGGTGCTGGTTTCCTCCTGGTGAGGTTAGACAGGGCATCATCTCCCGGGAAAGGCTAAACTGGTATTGATTTTCCAATTTCTAAAATAAGTAACCATTTCGAGCGGAGGCGCGCGCGCGCTCTCATAGGACGATCCTCAGGCAGAAAGCTGCTTCAAACCGAAAGTCTTACTGTGGGGACATAGAGAGTGGTGGGTGAGGAAGTTGTGGCTTCTCTCTACCTAAATAGCGGGCTGCAAACGTGTCGCCACCACAGCTGCGACCCTCTGCTTCTGTGAACTTGCCAGGAGAGAGGTTTCTCCGCCAAAAAAAAAGGTGGGGGGGGGGGGGGAGATGTCGATTCTCAAAGTTGGTGAGAAGGTGGAAAAGAGCATCTCCTCTCCCACCCCAATTCCCATCTCACCGGTTTGGTCCCTCACCGCTAAATCCTCGGGGCCAAACGGGTCCTCAGAGAGACGCTCGGAGGCCTGGGCTGCGATAAAGGAAGAGCGGCGGGAGAGGTAGGGGGCGGAGAAGAGAAGGGTGGAATCACAGAGAGACAGTTGTGTTTCAACCCTCTTCTGCCTTTCCAGATGCCCCGCCCCGGCCCTCTGAGGACTCCGGCCTCCACGTCCTTGTCCCCAACATCCCGGGACAAGTCTTTCTGCTAGGACAATGGGAAGCAATGTTCAAGCCCCCCATGTGAGGTGGTCTAACTTTCAAGCAAGTCCATCCAGAACTTGAGGTTGCTGTTCGCCAGGCCCTACTTCTTAAGTAACTGCCAAGTCTCGGCGGTGGGCTGGGGTCGCCCAGGCCGGGGACCTCCTGCGGCGCGAGGAAGAGGATCCTGGCGGAGGAGGTTGGGGAAGGGCTTGGGAGGGAGGGCCTAGGAGAGCTTTCCGTCGGCGGCTCCTCGCCCCGGCAGCCTGGCGCTGACCTCCTCCCGCACCCCCCCTCGCCCAGCTCGCCGGGCCGCCCTTTCTCTCGAGGCCCGAAGGTGGCTGAATGGAAACGCTGACACGTGAAAACTCTATTCGGAGGGATTTAACATCGGCCCCCTTGAGGTTTTCCTCCTGCCCCGCTTGCCTCGCCCTCGGCTCGGGGCAGCTGTCCTTCGAAGGGTCCCACTAGGTTGTACTGCCCCTAGGGAAGGTGGCGCCAGGAGGGAGGAGGGGAAGGGAGACGTGAGAGGTCTAGGGCCGCACGAAGATCCACGGGGAAACGCGGAACCCTAATCCCAGGAATGTATGTCGCTGCGCATTGCTTCCCAACCAAATCCGGAGGGCAGCTTTCTTTGGGGCCCGGGAACCCCCAGTAGAGCCTTAGAGAATTGATATGCCACCGCCGGCCATCTGTCCTGGGGGTGGGGACACAGTTCAGCTTCCTTCAATCCTGCCCTTCCCCTCCCCCTTCCCCTTAGCAACCAGTAGACTAAGGTTGCCCCCCCCCCACCCCACCCCTCCCAGGCTGCTAACCTCTACAGCCCCTGGTGGCTGGTGCACCCTGCGTGTTTACCCCAGACAGGGTGCCAACGAGGAGAGGCTGAGCTGGCAGTGCTCCCAGGGCACCTGGGCCAACGTGGTTAAGAGGGCATTTTGAGGGTGATGGCATGAGCCTCTGTCAACACCTCTCCGAAGGAAATGAGAACAGCTTTCTTGTCCTTAGTTATTTCATCCCCATGAAACGTTTTGCTGTTGTTGTTGTTGTTGTTGTTGTTGTTGTTGTTGTTTTCTAGCCCGAGTACAACCCGAGGGATCAAGCAGCATCCTTGCCCTTCTGGCATACAAGTTTTGTCGCGAAGCCAGATTCCTGGGCCCCTGGGCCTCCCTGCAGGGGCCGTCCCCTCGGGTTTGACCCTCCCCGGAAACGTAGAATGAGAACTTGCTGGGAAGGAAGGGGTAGCTCCGATAGTCCACAGCTACCTGGGTGACTTCTCTCCAGGCTCCAAAGTTGCCAACTATCAGTACCTGGGTCTGGTGAAGCCCAGCCTTAATTCTGTCACACTCCAACCTCCAGGGGAGAGAGGAAAGTGCAGGGATGGTGCTGGACATCCCAAAGTCTGCCGTCCAGGAAAGAAAGGGGAGGGGGGCAGGGTGTGTGCTTTCTCCACCTTGCATTGTATTTCTGAAACCTGGAATGAAAGTGGAAATTGTTTGATGTATGAGGAGACGTTATCTAATTAGGGCGTAAGAAATTTAATCTTTCCAGCATGCAGGTCATATAATTAATGTTAATTTAACGCTCAAATTCTCAGTCATTAATTTTTATTCTCTTAAATGCAGTTTGGCAGGGCCCCCATCCATGGCAATGGATTTTCCTGGCTGTGCGTGCACACTCAGTCTAAGCAGTGACTCACCTCAGACCCTCCCATCCCCATAACAAGATCACATCAGGGAGGCATTATTAAGCCATGGTAATTGAATGGTCCATAGTTTGCATATCAGACGATTAAAATAATGTGTTTTGCTTTTCTCTGAACACGTATTGTTCAAGCCTCTGCGAATATGTGGCGATTCTGATAATTATCACCGAATTACTGCAAATGTTCTCTTCATTAACATGATTTCTTTCAAGCATTTTAAAAAATGCGAATACTATTATGAATTAAGGGACTTGTTACAAAGTTGTGTGAACTTTTTTTTAAAGGAACTTATCCTTGTGAGAGAAAGAATGTCTTTTAAATGGAGGAAGGAGGGTAATGTTTTTAGTCATGCCTTTCAAATAACTTTCTTCCCAGATCAAGTAAGTTTTTCTGCTTAGTTTTTCTCAACGTTTCTAGAACAGAAAAAGAGGGAGAATTTTTTTTTAAAGGCATAGGCGAGTAGGAAGAAATTCATTTCTTAAAGTTCCTGTTAGCCTCTCTCTCTCTCTCTCTCTCTCTCTCTCTCTCTCTCTCTCTCTCTCTCTCTCTCTTTCTCTCGCTCTCTGGTACAGATCACCTAACCCCACAAATAAATCCGAACTTCTAACCCACTCTGGAGTTACTAATATTTCTTCTTAAAAAGAAAAAGGGAAGCGCTCACAATCTGCTGAAGTTAACTAAATATTATCATTTCCCTCTTGTTATTCTGATCTAGACTTTGGAAAAATTATAAACCCTAAAGAATCTTCATTAAAACATTCTCCAGACACAGTTTCAAAGTTGAATAACCAGACACATTTTTTTAAAAAACCTACTACAAAATAAGAGTCTCTCTCAAATGGGGGAAATTCACACGCCTTCCCAGCAGGTTTCCTTTAATAATTTAAACACTCTTAAAAGAGGCCATCCCCCCACGGCCACAGAGGCGGTCGGTTTCTTCTTCGCGCGCGTCACTGTGGGCGCGGCGGCACTCTGCTCTCCTCCGACGGCACTTGACCCTGATACATGGCGCTCAGCTCCGGCCCGAAGGGAGCTTTACCTGACGGGAAATTCTCACAAGTTGGCAAAAGTTGTGGGCTGTTCCCCGCACCAACGTGCGTGCGGGCAAGCGTGGGTCCGAGGGCGCCGGGCGCGCGCGCGCGCGCAGCAGCAACCCGCACCGGTACCTCCCGCCAGCGCCGCGGGAACCTGCTCGGCGGTTCCCGGCGGCCTGGACGCCCCTCCCCGCGCGGGCTCCGGGTCCTCGGAGCCGCGCTCTCTGCGTCCGCGGTCCGCTCTCGGGGAAGGGGTGCCAGACCCCTGGAGGCACTTTTGTTTTGGCTGAGAGGAGGGAGCGCTGCTCCCAGGCCAGAGGGAGGCGAACTGAGCCCCTCTGTTTGGATTTCCCTCCTCGCTATAGCAACCAGCAGCCTCCAGACAAAAATGCGCCCTCCCTGGACAATGGCCCGGCCTCCCGCTTCTCGCCCTCCTCTTCCTCCCCCGACCGCTGCCAGGACCCGCCGGGGCGCTCCGCGGCGTGGGACGCTCCCCCCTCCTCCACGCAGTCCCAACCGGAGGGAGTCCCTCCAGAGTGCCAGGCCCCTTCGCTCCACCTTCCAGATCCCTACGCAGGCCGAGGTCAAGACCCAAAACCTCCCCACTGAGTCTGGGCCTCGCCACAGAGTGCTCTAGGGACTGAGTGTGGTAGGGGGAGTGCCCCCCAAGAACCCAAACCCCAGCTCTTTAAAGTTTTTTAAATTATCGTGATTCATAAAGGTAACTATAATGCCCTCTGTGTCTTTCTGTCTGTCTGACACACACACACACACACACACACACACACACAGAAGTAAGCATCCCAGACCAGGGACCTATGCATGATCTCTGACTTTATATCACTCTCCCAAGGTTAATTAAGTTCCCTTCCAGGAACTGAGCTTGGTGCCTATTCATTATTCTCTCTTTCTGACCTAGGGCGTTAATATGATCAAGCCTGTGACTTGGCCACGTCCTGTTGTTCTGTTTTGCATTTAGTGCAGGGACCAGGCTGTCCTAGGTAACCATCTAAAGCTCACAGAAAAACAGCCGATGGAGGAAAGCTCCCTGCTTCACCCTGCTGTCTCAGGATCCCTCTTTCTGCATCTTCTCCCACCCCTGGTTGGGTCCCACACTCTCGGGGGCAATATTCTGAAAAAGTCTTTAAAAAAAAAAGTTAGCCAAAACTTTATTCACTCTAAAGCTGCCTAAAATTCAGAGCTGAATCTCAGTGACCTAACTGGGAGCTGGTGGAAGGTCCTGACCCAGAGAGATCATGTAACTTTTCTAAAGAAAAATAAAAATCCTAAGGACAATCCCTCACAACCCCCACCCTGCCACTGGCTTGGCACACACATTCACACACACACACACACACACACACACACACACACAGGGTACAGTCCATGCCTCCTCTTCAATAGGGGTTTGCAATAGTGCACTGTACAATCCTAATGAGAACTTAAGCCCAACCTGAACCAAATACTCCCTCCTCAGTCATGGTGACCCTTGGGGCAGGACCTGTCACCCCTGCACTTGTGCCCAGGTGTATGCTGGCTTGAGCTAGACACTTTTGCTTCTGAAATTGCTTCAAAGGCTGGCAGAGGGGAAGGGCTGTGTCAAGGGCATCATCTCAGTACATCTCCAAATGCTGTAGAACTATGGTTTCTATTTGGAATCACTTTAATTTATCAGAGAACTGCCATCCCCTCCTTGTGGCCAGCAGTACACCTGCTCCAAAGAGAAAGGGGTGTGTGAGTATTTTTAGGCTTCATTGTTAAGAGATCATTTAACTGTTAGTCCTTTGAAAACGAAATTATAAGACAGCTAACTCTAGGCCAGTAACTGCATCTTGTTTCTGTTCTGAGTTTTCCTTATAAACAAGTTGTTTGAACTCCAAGTAGAATTTATCTCGCACACAGATGGAATGTGTCCTGTACACTAAGGCCTCATCGTTACCACTCAGAATTTAGCAGGCTGCTTTGGATAAATTACTCAAAGTAATCCCCAAAACAGCTAGACTGCCAGGGTGACATGGTCTTAGAACTCTTCAAGCCTTCCTGTCTGTAAAATATTCACTTGCAGACTACAAAGGAGGGAAAGGGAGCATGTTTAATGATGAGATTCAGAATGAAAGAAAGGGGGCAAGAGATTAGCATCTATAAATTCAAATAATTTCATTTCAAATACTGAATGTAAGATGCTACATCTCACTGGCTTGAGCAGTAGTGAAAGTAAAATGAGAATGGTCTGTGTAAGGAGTAGATAAACAGATACTAAACATGAAGAATGTCAGTTTCAACTTTTAGGAAACTTTTCCCTTCTTCAAGACAAGTGAGGTGGCCTGGAGACAGATGCAGATGTAAGATTTTTTCGTGTGTGACTGTGTGTATGTGTGTGTGTGTGTGTGTGGTTTTTAACTCACAATTTGCGTGAGCTTCACATAATTAAAGATATTGATTTTATACCTTTTTAAGGCAAAAATTACTTGCATCTCTCAAACACTGGCACCTTGACGTGCTATTTTCCATGCTTCTTGTAAATATATCCCTGGGCATGCAGTTCTTGAATCTTTAAGGCATATTTCATTAAAGCAGCCAGCTGCCTCTTTGTGTGGATTGGCTGCTTAAAGCTACAGCTCTGAATTCGGGGCCTCAGTTTTGTCATTCTGTAGGCCCCTAGCAAAAAAAAAAAGTTCCATTCAGACATGAGAGACTGCACCAAATTAAAAAAAAAACAAAAACAGGGGAGGTAGCAGGAGAGCGGAAAGCTAGCCATAAAGAACTGAATGACTGGGGTGTTGCAGCTGAAAAGAGAACCGAGTTCCAAACAATTCTCCTCCAAGGTGCAAACCTTAAGTAGGTCCTTGTAAAAAAGAAAGAAAGAAAGAAACAGCACAGCAATTTGACCTAAGTTTAAATCTTTCAGTGTCTCCTCCAAAAAGAGCTCCCATTGTTTCCTGATTTCCTTGGTACTAGAACCACATGCATTAAATAGAGAGTCATCAAATAAAATCCTATCAAATAGATGACATCTCTCTGCTGTAAAAGTGTGCTTCCACCTTGAAGTATAGACGTGATTTGGGGTATTTATTTCCCTAACCACCAGAATTACAATATAAATGCTATTATATATAGGGGCTGAGTGTATTTCCTAGGTGAAGGAGTTAATTGAGTCGAGTTCAAATTTGTGAGCTGTTTCTTGAATTGGTACGGGGATGGAGTCCTAGGGAGTTTGGATCTTGATTGCTGGGGATGCTGGGACGCAGCTTGTCTTGCTGTCTCCAGGAGAGTGAACTCCTGGTCTTTTCTCAGTAGGTTGTGCAGCTGCCTCAGCGCTCAGCTTAGCCCAGCAGGAAGGATTCTGCACCACTTCTTCAGATCAGCCTTCCAGCTCTGGACGACCTCCAGGGAAGAGCACTCCTCTGGACCTTAGGGAACGGGCTGGGCTAGTGCTGGAGCCCGAACCCCCCTACAGGGTGTCTCCAGCCAGCGCTGCAGCTAGTCTTCACCTGAGTGACTTGGGAATCCGCAGTCTGCGCCCAGATGGCCAGGCCCGCACAAACCTCGGGATCAACCATTGTCCTACCGAGTGATCTCAGGAGCTGTGCGGGATATATCAAGACACCTTGTCAGTTCAAAGCATTTTAGGGTTGTTTGAAATCCTCTCCACGTCAACGTTAGCAGCCTCTGTATTTGAACAGCTGCTTTGAACAGTAAAAGAGAATGAGCTGAATCAAAACCTGGAGGTGACTGCTACAGACACCTTCAACGCACTTTTATGCAGGCGGAGAAAATTAGGAAAGGTACACAGCACTTTACCCTGGGGTGGGGCTGGGGGGCGGGGAGGGTCAGCCCCAAAGAAAGGTGCCCTCAACTAGGGTAGGGAGGAAGAGCAGGGAGGTCCCAGTCTGCAGCTAAAACCGACCGGAACCCAGGTTTCTGGAGTCCCTGCAAGGCGCCTGGTGGGAAGGCAGGACCAGCAGAGTAGCTCCAGACCTGACGTTCGCGCCAACCGGACCCCCAGCGACCGGAGGGAAGGGGCGGAGAAGGGGGGGGTGGTGTCTTGATAGGGCAGCCGTGCACGCCCAGCTCCGAGAGCTGGGTCCTCCATTGGTTCTGCGCGGGATGTAGGAGGGGAGGGATTCGGAGGCCCAGGATGGAGGGAACTGCTTTGTGTTCTCCCTGGTATTTATTGGGTGTATTAGCCCAGTAGAACTGAGTGGTTTACCCCGTTAAGAACTTTTGGGCTTCCTCACCCGCTGGTGAAATGAGATGAGGTGAGGGGTGGGTCTGAAGGGGTGATCTGCGACATCAATGAGGGCTGGATCTGGGAGCAGTTACCTCCCTCAAAGTATTCTCCAAGACAGGAAGTTTTGATGAGCACGTGCAGCCTACGCCAGTCCTCCTCGCCCCCCCCCCCCCCCCAGGCCTCCAACTACTGGAAAACATTCAGTTTAGCAGTACAGGAAGAATGGGGAAAGCTATTTTGAAGGCCAGCGTTGTCCTCGCCGACAGCCGAATTCTCCCGTCGGCAGGAAAGCTGAGCTCCCGCAAGGCCTGGGGCCGAGGGTGGGGGAAGAGAAGGGACTCGGGCGATCCCGAAACGGAGGCGATCAGTGGGCGCGCTCACCCAGGTCTCTCAGAAAGCCGCGCCCCAGCGTGGGGGACCAGGGTCGCAATTAGGCAGTAAAGGCACAGCCCCTCGCTCCGTGCCAAGAAGCTCAGGCCGCCCAGTCTGTGCGCTTCTCGGCTCAGACTTTTTTCCATTTTTTTTTCCCTAGCCGGACAAATTTCAAGATCTTAGCAGCCCCTAGACGCGCGCGGCTGGAGCGGTTCCGCGCTTGCGTGGGACCGAGCGCCATGCTGTGTGGGTCTTCGCCTCGCCGCGCGGGGACGCGCACGAAGGGGGGGTGGGATGTTTGCTGGTCCGTCCCGCCCGCGGCCTGGGCCTCGCCCCTCCCCTAGCCGTTTCCTTCTCTCCCACACCAACGCTCATAAACACAGGACACGTGGAAATGCTCAGCCCAAGCTCCTGGGCTGGGCGGGTGTGCTCAACGCGGTGATTTATAAACAGCTCAGCCACTCCCCAAAGAGCTCGGCTCCTCGTTAGTCATGATGAATTCTCTGGCCCGCTCCACGCGGCTGTCTCGATTAAGATGCTCCGAGGCCCCAAAGTGTTCCCCTTGAGTGTTCATTTGGCTTCCCTCACAAGTCCAATGGCCGCCAGCAGCGCCAGCGCCACATCGCGCCGGGACAGGGTGGGAGATGCCGGAGCGATTCTCCTTCCCCGGGGTCCTTCCCTGCCCGGCTGCAACTTTTCCCCTTCGCTTTGCAGTATACCCACGCCACGCTCCCTGCCCGGCGGAGCAGCCCCGCCACTCTGGTCTCAGCCGCGCCTGAGTCTGTCCTCCCGGGTTCCCAGGCTATGAAGGCAGCAGCAGACACCTGCTCCTCCCCGGCGCCCCGCGCTCCGAACCACCGCGCTGCGGGATGCTCGGCTGGGGAAGGTCAGGGCTGAAGGTTGAGCTGGGACCTTGACCAGCAAGTGGCCAAGACCTAATGGAGACCAACCCCACTCGCTGGCACCGACAGAAGTGACTGTTTACAAGGGCTCCCCTGCACCAGCCCTTCGGGACGCGCACACTCTTTTCCTTCCTTATAGAGACGGCGAAAGGAAAAGTTGCAGGGAAAAGCTCCGAGAGAGCGAAAGAAGACGCACGCCGCAGCCCACGCAGCCGGCCTGCCGCGAGCAGCCGGTCGCGCGCCTTCGTCTCCTCCCGAGGCTACACGTCCCGGGCCGCCGTTTCTGCCGGTTCGCCCAGGGCGAAGGTCTGTCTGCGCCGCTTCTAGTAGTCGAAGCAAACAAACCAACTGCGCGGCGCGCCAGAGTGTGTGGATCTGACCGAGAGACTTTGAGAGTTTGTTTTGATTTAAGTCCAGACCAAGGCGCCATCTGAGCAGGGAACTCCGCGTCCTTAACGGCAGCTCCATACTGGCCTTGGCACCTGCCTCTAGCGGGGTCCTTTCGCTGAGAAATTAGGCCGGGAACCGAAAAAGCAGACAATCTGGGCTAGCTGTAGGCTACGAGGATTGGGGTGGGGGGGGGGGGGCGACTTGGACAAGAGTCCGCACACCTTGGAACGGGAGGAACCTGAGCAGTGAGATTCTAATCTTAAGAGAAAGAAGGCTACCACCAGGGACCAGCCTTGCTCCTTGCTCTAGGTTTGAGACGCTGGTGTGTGTGTGTGTCCAGAGGAAAGGACTCCTGCTGGCTTGGTGTGCTCCTCCGGCTCCCTCTCGCCGCCCCCTCCCCGCGGCCCTACAAGCCCTGTGGGATGGAGAAGGTGGACAACACCCCCTTCCAAATCCTCCAAGTGGCTGTGGTCGGTAAGAGCTCTGGGGCCGCCCCCTGCCTGGCTCCTCTGCTTGAGAGACAGATGGGGGGCGGGACCCACCAGAGATGGGCGGAGGAGGCCCGGGGAGGGGGGCCGAGGGGGGCCGTGAGGACACAGAGAATCTGAATCAGGAGGCGAGGGGGACCGCGAGGGGGGCTAGAAGCACTCGCTGCCCAGAGGGGAGAGGGAGGAGGCAGCTCTGCACCAATCAGTGGCGCCGGCCTGGGAGGTTGCTAGCGGTATCCACGTAAATCAAAGGGCGCGGAGCCAATGGGAGGGGGCGGAGGGGGCGGGGCCCAGGCGCGTGCCGCTGTGAGCCTGAGCTGCCAAGAGAGCGGGAGAGAGCTGGAGAGAGCAGGGAGAGGGGGGAGCGCGGAGCGAGTCAGAGAGTGAGCGAGAGCGAGAAGGAGGGAGAGGAGGAGAAAGAGAGCGAGGGCGGGCGGCGGCAGCAGCAATAGCAGGAGCAGCAACAGAAGGCGTCGGAGCGGGCGTCGGAGCTGCCCGCTGGGGAGAGAGAGAGAAAGAGAGAGAGCGCGCAGAGAAAGAAAGAGAGCGAGCTAGGAGAGGGAGCCCGAGGCGAAAAAGTAACTGTCAAATGCGCGGCTCCTTTAACCGGCGCGCTCAGTCCGGCTCCGAGAGTCATGGCGACCGCAGCGTCTAACCACTACAGCCTGCTCACCTCCAGCGCCTCCATCGTGCACGCCGAGCCGCCGGGAGGCATGCAGCAGGGAGCAGGGGGTTACCGCGAGGCACAGAGCCTGGTGCAGGGCGACTACGGCGCGCTGCAGAGCAACGGGCACCCGCTCAGCCACGCTCACCAGTGGATCACCGCGCTGTCCCACGGTGGCGGCGGCGGGGGCGGCGGCGGCGGCGGCGGGGGCGGCGGCGGGGGCGGGGGCGGCGGCGACGGCTCCCCGTGGTCCACCAGCCCCCTGGGCCAACCGGACATCAAGCCCTCGGTGGTCGTGCAGCAAGGCGGCCGCGGCGACGAGCTGCACGGGCCAGGCGCCCTGCAGCAGCAGCACCAGCAGCAGCAGCAGCAACAGCAGCAGCAGCAGCAGCAACAGCAGCAGCAGCAGCAGCGGCCGCCGCATCTGGTGCACCATGCCGCCAACCACCACCCGGGGCCGGGGGCCTGGCGGAGCGCGGCGGCGGCCGCGCACCTCCCGCCCTCCATGGGCGCGTCCAACGGAGGCTTGCTCTACTCGCAGCCCAGCTTCACGGTGAACGGCATGCTGGGCGCCGGCGGGCAGCCGGCGGGGCTGCACCACCACGGCCTGCGGGACGCGCACGACGAGCCCCACCACGCCGACCATCACCCGCACCCGCACTCGCACCCTCACCAGCAGCCGCCGCCGCCGCCTCCCCCGCAGGGCCCGCCGGGCCACCCGGGCGCGCACCACGACCCGCACTCGGACGAGGACACGCCGACCTCGGACGACCTGGAGCAGTTCGCCAAGCAGTTCAAGCAACGACGGATCAAACTGGGATTTACCCAAGCGGACGTGGGGCTGGCGCTGGGCACCCTGTACGGCAACGTGTTCTCGCAGACCACCATCTGCAGGTTTGAGGCCCTGCAGCTGAGCTTCAAGAACATGTGCAAGCTGAAGCCTTTGTTGAACAAGTGGTTGGAGGAAGCGGACTCGTCCTCGGGCAGCCCCACGAGCATAGACAAGATCGCAGCGCAGGGGCGCAAGCGGAAAAAGCGGACCTCCATCGAGGTGAGCGTCAAGGGGGCTCTGGAGAGCCATTTCCTCAAATGCCCCAAGCCCTCGGCCCAGGAGATCACCTCCCTGGCGGACAGCTTACAGCTGGAGAAGGAGGTGGTGAGAGTTTGGTTTTGTAACAGGAGACAGAAAGAGAAAAGGATGACCCCTCCTGGAGGGACTCTGCCGGGCGCCGAGGATGTGTACGGGGGGAGTAGGGACACGCCACCACACCACGGGGTGCAGACGCCCGTCCAGTGAACTCCAGCGTGGGGGAGGGGCAGAGCGCGGGGCTCCCCTCCCCTCCCGCCCATGGCCCCTTATTGGCCCTCCTGGTTCCCTTCTCTAACTTCTGATTGTTCTTTTATTTTTAATTATTATTTCCCCATCCCTTGAAAAGAAAAAAAAATAAGGAAAAAAAAAGAGGAAAGCAACCAAGGCACTGGACTATCCTTTAAGCGGTAGCAGGTGTCATGTGTTTTGACCTTTGCAGGCGAGTACCCAGGCGACGGAGTGGAGTGTCTCATAGAGTGACCAGACAGAGAGCGTCTGTTAGTTAGAGGGCAAGCTGAGAGAAATACCTGGCCAAACTAAATAAATGACCAAAAAGAAGGCGGGGGTGGGGGGTGGGGGCAGAATCCACCCAACCTTAATAAACACAGAACGCAGCTTCCTGATGCTCCAGTTGGCACATGCTGCCGTGTTTATTTAACATGGATCCCATCAGGAAAGAGGGAAAATGCACATTCTGATGTAGGCAAAATTTAAATACATAAATTTGCACTGCAAGAAAATTGAAGTTTACATGTACAAATTCACGGGCTTTTTCCCCTCTCATTCTCCCTACAGTTAATTTTGAAATGACTTTTGTTTTGTTTTGTTGTTTATTCCGTGGACGGAGTTGAAGCCAGCTCTTGGCACTCTCTGTGCCTGCTGTTCTGGCACTGCCCCTTGTTCTTCTTCCTGGTGATGAACTCTGATTGCCTTCAGAATCCCCCCTCCTCTTTACACTGGTGCAACCATTGATTTGCTTCTTTTACCAAAGCAAAAAACAAGAAAAAATGATTGGCTTCATCAAAATAAGCAATTTTCTGCTTTCAAGAAATGTGCATGTCTATCCGCCTTTTCTGAGGCAAGAGTCCAGTTTGGAATTTGAAAATGAGTCAGGCATTGTTTCTTCTCAGCCATAAGGTAAACTTCCTTTTCAGGCAGTGTTTGGGGAAGAGGTCTTGAGTAGGGGCAGGCGAAATGGATGTTTCATTTTATTAGGCAGCTCAGCAGAAATATGGAGGTAAAATATATTTCCAGAATTGTCCAAGAGAAAGAAAATGGCACTTGGAAAAGAATTAAGGAAATATAGATCTGCAGACACCCCTGTATAGTTCTCTGCATTCAGTTTTAATAACTTAACTGCGGAGAATTATTTGTGCTGACAGAAGCAGTTTAACTTTGTTCCTCAAACAGTAGCTTCTCTTCTTTTCTCCTTTAACATACAGAGACAAGCAAGATAGAGGCATAGACTGTGTTTCTGAGCACACAAGTACTCAGATACCGACAGCAGACACAAGATCTCCTCCGTGGTAGAACTGTTTTTTTCTTCACTGGCTCATTTGTTTTCCAAATAATATTTAGGGGCCCTCACCCCCTTTTCCCATAATTTATTGCAGAAAATACCAGTTTGACTCAGACAGCTTTCCCCCTGTCCCTTATTTTACCAAGGGACTTTAATGAAGTGTGTGTGTGGGGGGGTGGAAATTGGCATTTTCCCATCTTTCTCTTTTACCTTTTGTTAATAGTTTTAACACTTTTTAATACTTTTTTTGGGGGGGGAGTACCTTGTCTTGATAGAAAATGCTTAACTCTTAAAAGGAAAGACTCCTCTTGGGAGAACAGAGGAAAATAATTTAATAACTATTGAAAATAAATACCATGAAACTGTGACCTGTTAAAAAAAATTTTTTCAGTAATCAGCACAAAAAGGCACTCAAAGGGAAAACACGTTTTATTAAATTTCAGAGTTTGGGGCTTTCTTTCTGTTTAGGTATTAGATAAAAGTTTTATTTAAGAAAAACTGCATTCTCCTTCCCTTCCGTACAACTATGGACCATCGTCCAGTTAGCATTGCACTCAGTAGTTAAGGTTTTAGGAAATATGCTTTATATTGTCTTTTCAAGCACCCGTGATTGTTTCCTTTACAAAGTTTTTGCAAGATAACTGGTGACTTATACTGGGCATATTTATTTGCCTTTATTTCATCCCCCCCCCAAAAAAAAAAAAGAATGTTGCAAGGAGATGGGCACAAAGCTGCTTGGGGTGTATCATGCTGTTTGCTCCTCAAGAAGCGGGGAAGTAGCCCTTAGGAGAAATCAAGAGCAGGGCAAATAGCCAATGGTAAAGGGAGAAAATGAATTTTCAGATACTTATGACCAAGTGGGTAAGGTCAGATGCTGGAGTTCTGGGACATGTCCGTAGCTCCTCTAACTCTCATAGATTTACTAGATGAAAGTTACCGCTGAACCTTACCACTATGTATATATGTTTAATATCTGTCTTTTGAAATGCAGAAATAGTTTAAATGTTTCTTTGTCTATTTTTTCTTTTCTCTCTCTCTTTTTTTTAATGCTACCCAGGGAAATATTTTCATATCATTTTTAAGTGGCCTGCCTCAATGTATATTTATTTCTTTTAAAGCAAAAGAAGGTTCTGGAAACTGTTATTTCTGTAGCTTTACATGAGTAAGTGAGCAAAAGCTATTTGGGATGTAATTTTTTTTGTTCAGTCTTCTTTAAAAATACTTTGTTTTGGTATATTTGGTTGTGCTTGTGGGGAAAAATAAAAACGCAGAGATCCTTATATATTTATGTTAAAGTAATATTTTATTATCTACATAAAACAGAAATGCACAATACCTTCATAGTTTGTTCTAATTATTGAAATATCTTTATTTTATTTTTAAAGATAGTGCCAAATTTTAAAGGGGGAAAAAACCCCTAGATCTTATACTGAGTTGAGTTATGTGTAAAACACTTCCTTCCTTTATACTTCATGAAGTTTTGGAATAAATTTTATGCATATACTGCCAGGTTTCATGTTTATAAATGTCAGAGGCGCTTTTTTTTTAAATGGACACTACTTTCCGATTTACTTTTCTTCGCAAAAACTGTCAGCTCCAAGCCATTCAATTGCAATGCCTAAAGCATTCATGGTCATTGGGTTTGAGCTTCAGTTTGCTTGCCATTTCATGGTCCCACAAAGGGATGTTTGTCCCTTTTAAATGCATGCAAATATCCCTGCCTCCTCTTTCCAGGTTAGTTTAACTTTATCCAAATGTGTCTCTTCACCCCTCCTCCCCCAGAGCATCCATGGAACAAGGTGGACTTTAATCTGTACCTCCAAGCCCTCACAAAATATGGCATCTATAGAAAGGCAAGATTTAGCTTAAGGGATTTTTGTTCTTAATAATGAACAAATACCTTTCAACAAAAGAATAACCCTGGCAATGTACAATCAGTATGTGCATTTAACAAATGATCACAAAGAAGTTCTCTTTTATGAGGAAGCCATGGTTTATATAATCGTATCTATTTCTCAAACAGACTCTAAAACAAGGAGGAAAAATGTTTTTTTAAAGAACATATGGAAGAGCCCGGAGCCCGTGACGTTAGTAGCAGGTTGTTTGAGGAAGTCTTACATGGGGCATTATACTTACCAAAATCATGTTTAAGGTTAGTGAGAAAGTCAATCAGTGTTGGGGGAGTTTGCAAGTTTTCTGGTGTATTTAAAGTCTTCCTTAGAACATAGGTTTAATAAGTATAAATATCCATGTTGAGAGGTAGTTTCTAGGCTTATTACATCTGATGATCTTTCCTAACGCCTAGTCAATAGTACATGAGTTCCAAACCGATTCAGCCAAATGATCTTATCAATAGTCTGGACGAGAAGTGACAGAAAGAAGAAGTGTTTTGTGACCGCAGACATGCTGATGGGTAAAATGTTTAAGCTGGGTATAGATTTGAGTTCTGGGTCAATATCCTCCTCCATTGTAGGCAGAAAACAAGCAGCCTCTGCCCTCTGCAGGACATTTCAGAGGACCCCCAGAAGGTGTTTTTTTGTGTTGGGCCACAGGAACTACTGATGGAAAATCATCTCTTGTGAACTGGACACAAACTGATTTTGACTCATACTTGCCTTTCAGATCATAGGGCTCCTCAGGCACTTTTTTTTTTTTTTTTAGGCATCACTGCCCTGGTGGTGGGAGTAGGAGGCCCAGCCTTTGCTCCTGGGAGCCGGAATCGAACCTCCATGCCAATGGGCCGCAGTCCCGCGCACAACCACTACGCCACCGGGGCTCAGCCCCCTCAGGCACTTTTGACACCAGTTTGGGGGAATGCATTACATACACCCTAGGGTGTCACACTCTATCACTGCCACTGGGAGAGATGTGAGTGGCAGTCTTAGCTGAGATGTTGGGTAGCCACAATGCAAAACTCTTTTTTCCCTTAAAGATGAAAGTGCAGAATGGTGGCCACCCAGCCAGAGCTCCTGTTTCCTCAGCACGTGTCACTATTAAAGTTTGTAATGTAAGGTGGAAGGGGAATGTCATTTGGAAAAGAGTTCAGGGAAGACTGGTCACAAATAATATTATAGCTGGCACTTTACTTTTAAAACACCAAATAACCTCCTTTATATTTCAGATGACATCGACAAAAGCCCTCTCCTCTTCTCCTTCCCTTCCTGATCCTTCCAGAGGTGGCTGGACACTGACTGGCAAATTTTCTGGCAAGAGACCCTGATAGATAGAGGCAGTCTTCTTTCTTTCTTTTGGTTTCTAGGGGTGGGGGTGGGGGTAATTCAACAGCAACTTCAGGAGGTGAAAGACATTTGTGTATATGGGTACCGGAGGTGGTATATTCATATGCCTTTCATTGGCCTAACCACAGAAGCAGCTTGGGTAGTGTTGGGGAGATGGGTGAGAGAAATGATCTCTCTCTCTTTAAAATCACTGGTGGTGTCTTGGTGATATTTTCTGTTGACTTTTTGATCAATTCATAGAACTCTGTGTCTCTAATGATGCTGTTGAATTCTTACATAATTCTGTTAAAGACTGACGTAAAGAATGAAACTTAGAAAAAGAAAAAAAGAATGGTATAGTGAAAGTCAGAGGTAAAAGCGGTTCTTGGGGTTTGCTTGTGAATAGGCCTAGGGAACAGTACTTACTGAAAATGAAAGATGTATTTTAGGGTCCTTTGGTGAACCATGAATCTTGATAATATGGCTTAGTGGGATGTACGGTTTAAGTTTTACATATCTATAAATATTTTCCCAATTCAAGAAAGTTAACTTATTCATGAAAAAGTTTACAGGAGGAGAGTAACAGGGCTCCTTCTACTGAGTCCTAGTAGTTTTTTCCAGGACAGGAAACAATACAAATATGTCAGGAACCTGCCACCCGCTAGCAAATCATAGAATCAACCTCAGTTCATTGGCAGAATTCTGGTCAATGTTACTTCAATATCCCTTTCGAAGATGTTCAGAAAATGACCCTTTTGTTTGTTTTGTTATGGAGTTATAGAAAAGATCAGGCTGTTTTTAACACTGTTCTGTTATTTAGTGGAAAGCTAGACCATTTCTCCCCTCACTTAAAAAAAAAAGTTTAATTAACTTTATCATGCAGTACCTTCTCTTTTTCCCCTAAAAACAACTCTGCTTGGTTTAGCTGTTAAGAGGCTTTGGAAACAGTATCATATCCCATCCCAACTGCCCTGGCCTCTCTTCTTTTTATTCCTAGAATTTTGGCTGTTCGGTAACATCAGTATGTTTCTCTCTCTCTCTCTCTCTCTCTCTCTCTCTCTCTCTCTCTCTCAACTTCCTGATATGGTATTGAACACATGATAAAAGTGCACCTCTGCCTTCATTCCCACTCCTCTGTGAGTTTTTATAGCTCTTTGTTCGGGACTTGAAAAGAAAAATAAGAATCAAGCCCAAACATCTTCCATCTGCGGTTTGTGCACAAAGATCTCAGGGTGTTGGTGCAGTCCCTTCCTAGGACAAGAAACTTCCTTCTAGAATAGATATCCCCACAAAGATGTACTTGTCACTGATTTTAGGACAACAGAGGAGCTTTAGGGTCCTTTAGGAGTAATATGGAGGGAACTTTGCTCACTCAATCCTGTAGATGTTTAATTTCTAGGGTGTGTGCCTAAGAAAGGCTATAGGAAACCTCGCTGTGGAGTAAAGTTACATTCCGGTCCTTTTTGATTTGGGGGTTCTACGGTTTTCTCTCGACAGTGTTTCCTCTGAGTTTGTTATTTTAAAACAACAACAACAAAGCCACACAGCAAAAAATGAAAACGTGGCCAGAAAGTTTGGCAAAGGACTGGGAAAAAGAAAACTTGCTTGTAGGTCTGTGATAAAAGAAGCCCTACAAGTAAACCTATGGGTTTTAAGGTCTGGGCAAATCTAAAGCAGGGTGTGTGGGTGGGGGTGGGAAGGGAGGGACCAGAGAGATCTGGTCTACCATCATTAAGTTCATTTTGTCAGAAAATTTTTCTGTGACCTCTTGTGTTTCAGGGCATGTGATTTTGAAGAGAAACTTTGTTGTTGTTGTTGTTTCCCTTAACATAACAACATACCCCTGCAAAGTTGTGTCGGGCCTTTGAGTGTGTGCTGCTGACTGGCAGGCAACTTCTGAGCACTCCGACACTGGGGACCTCCAGGCCTCACAGGGCCACACCAGCCCTGGGAAAGGGAGGCCTGCCAGCCCTAGCCCCTGGAAGAGAGAAAAGTGGGAGCTGCCCCTCATTCCTGGCACCCCAAGCCGGCCTCCGTTAGAATGCTGCAAACTGCCCTACTATTGGCCATGAAATCAGGGACAGGGCCCCAGGATGAGTTACCTGGACCTACAGTCCCAACTTGGCACACCACCTCACTTGTTTCCCTCCAGGGAGTCCCACGTGCATGGGTCAGGGCTGGGGAAGGTCAGGGGAGGATTGGGGGACATGCCTACCGGAGGTTGAGGCTCCAGGTGAAGGCGAGCAAGTGAAGGCCCCACGCCAGGGGTGTTGGCCCCTGGGGAAATGGGTGGTAGACTGTGGTGGTGGTGGTGGTGGTGGGAGTTCTCTCCAGGAGCTGCCAGGCTGGGGCTGCAGGCTCTGGGGCACAGGAACCTCCTTAAGCTTCCTGCCCCAGTGGCTTTCCGTTAGATTCCACTAAATCAGGCTCCTGGCAAGGAAACTCCTCCTGAGAACAGAGCGCCCTCGGAGGAGGCCAGGGCAGGCCGACCAACCCCCAGGAAAGGAAACTGCAGGTGGCAAGAGGGAGAGCCAGGCCCTGGCTTTCCAGTTTTTTGAAGAAGGGGGTGGCAGAGAGGTAGTCTGCGGTGCTTTGAAGCGCCCGCCCTTAGGTCCCCAATCCTGGGACTTCCTGTGGTGTGGGCCTTTTGGGCTCCGCTCCTTCGAACGGAAAGGTGCACTCTTGGGGCAGCGCGGCGCTGCTGGAGAAAGGAACCTCTCACCCTCCGCAAATCGACTTCTCCCTACTGGGCCCAACTCCCTCAACGCTGCCAGCGCAGAGTCCGCTCCTGGGCCTCGAGGCCCTGTGGGGACCCCACCACCCCCAGCTAGATCTGAGGGCCACCTGCAGGGAGGGGGCCGTGGCCCAGACGCGGAAGCCCGCCCACCATCTCGCCGGCTGGACAGCTGCCGGGAGGGCGGCCGCGCCCCTGAGCCAGCGGTGGGAGGAAATCCCACTGCACTTCAACCTCGTTTCGGGGCGCCCAGAGTCCGAACGTGGCCTTGGGGGTCCCAGAGGGTGGGGATCTGGAGTGCCGGGGGAGAACTGGCCTAGCAGGGATGCCGAGGCGGCCGGGCCGACGCCGAGCCTCCCGCGGGAGCTCGGCTCAGTGCCGGCTCAGGGCCTGCCGTCTGCCCCGCGCGCACAGTCCGCCCGCGGGCCCGGGCGGGCCCCGCGGCCAGCCTGGCGGAGACGCCAGCAAACAAGGATGCTTCTATGTGCTCGCTTCTGCCTGTGGATTTCTAAGACATTCAGCAGGCACAATCATTAAACTAATTTGTATTTGATTGTTTGGGCGGACGGAGGGTAGTTTTATTGCGCTAAGCATTCAAGCAGGCACGCATCGCTGATTACCAGTATACATTAAATAAAGTTGTTTGTACACATTGTCTTACCACATATAGGCAGAGGCTTATTATTCTAATTACTCTAATTAGTGCATTGAAATGTTTTCTACTTGATTTGAGGAGACAGTGATTAGTTCTATTACTTCTTTTAACTCGTATTTTATGGAAAACTGTTGGAGCATGTTCAAATTACTTTATTTGCCCCTGGAAGATATCGCTGACCCCTACGCAGTGAACTGCGCGGCCCCGGAGGGGCCCCAACTTTGGTGGGGCTTTAGCTCGGGAGAGGCATCTGCTGTTTATTATTTTCCTCCCGCGCCCGCGGGGCCGCGTCTCCCAACGCCGGGTGCGCGCGGCCACCGCCCGCCGGCCGCCCACCCTCGCCTGCGCCCCGACGCGCGCCCCTCTCGGCCAGGGCCGCGCAGACGACCGCGCCCCACCTGCTCGCAGGCGACGTCCCCGGGTGCGATTACTTTAAAAAGACGCCCTTAAGCATATTTCTCCTGAATCTGTTTCTTGAGCTTTAATGTTACTATTAATTGATAAGATCAGCTCATCAAACATACTATTTCGATAGGGAATTGTAATTAAAACCTTAATCCTGTTTGAGACTTTTTCCCCTCTAAATTCCTTTCTCTTATGGAAGGGGTGCAAAGTTCACTATAAAAAGTATTATAACAGGGAGATTAATTCGTTATCTAAATAACCATCTTTGTTATTGATCCAACGTACTTTCCGCAACCTTTTGTGTCAGTCCGGGAGGTCCTTAAGTGGAAGAATTTGACAAAACAGGCCGCTTGGACCGAGCCCCACGGACTCCAATCGACTTGGGAACAGACGGGGGGCCGCGGCCCTCCCCCTCCGTCACCGCCCCGGGAGCTCGGAAGGTTGGTCCCTGTCGCCGACGTCGCCACTGGGAAGTGCCGCGCCCGAGCCGTAGGCCTGGGAGCTGGACCTTCTCCGCGCGCCTCTCCCCTGGCCCCGGGAAAGCTGCTCGGGCTCTGGGTAAATATTCGGCCGGTTCTGCTTTTACTTTTAATATTTAAACTCGGATTACCGGGCGTCTAAATGCGGGTCTCTAACCTTTGCCAGGGGCTGGGATGTAATAACTGCGGGCAGAGCCCGCGCGCTCAGCCGCCTCCGCTCCGCGCGGCCGCCGCCTCCAGCCCCCGCCTCGCCCCGCCCCGCCCCCACCCCCCACCCCCACCCCCCCGCGTCGGAAGGAATCGGCGCCTCCCAGAGCTGGCGGTTGAGCATCCAGGCGCTCCTTTATCCCCGCGCAGTCCTTAGGGGATGCAGATGGAGGTGGCACCGGAGCGGCGCCCAGGAGGAGAAAGAGCGGGGCTGACGCGGGCGGGGCCCCAGCCACTGGGACGGAGGGGGTGGGGGTGGGGTGGGGGTGGGTGGGTAGCAGAACCAGATCACATCTCTCTCCCCTTTAAAAAGAGATGATGGTCTTGGTTTGGTCCAAAGCTCCAAAATTTCTGAAGCGAGGTCACCTCAGTTGTCCGAGACTTTCCTCGGTTCCAAAAGCACCCTCCGCCCCCCATCCCCACCTCTCTCACACGTCCTTTCTTTCCCTCCAACCTAAGACTTCTTCCCCCGCGTAGCGTACAGACACTTGTTATGTAACAAAGTCTTCTAACCAAGTTTAACTGGAAAATAAAGGACACCCAGCTCTTCTCCTCTCCTTTCCTTTCCCTCCTTCCTCTCCTCCTCCCCCACCCCCCTTCCTGTGCATCTGTTCTCTGGGACTTCTGTCTCCAACACCCAAGTCAGCCTTAGTCCTAACCGAATAGAACTTTGGCGCCCCACAGTGGCATCGACTCGAAACTACGTATTGATTTTACTACCTCATCCATTCAAATAATTTGTTTTCGAAACAAGCCCCCCTTCTCTCCCTCCTCGCTCTAAGTTCTTTCCTTCAAACAGTCCCAGCCAAACACGTATGAAGGTGACTCTGTGTATATGACTCACACAAAATGTTCTCAACACCCAGTCCTCCGTAGTTCCTGAATGGGGGTTTAAAAGTTTCTCCAGAAAAGTCCCCGGAGGTAGAAGTCCCGCTGCGCCCCCTCCTCCGAGCCTCTACACATTGAGACTGTAGCAGGCAAGCCTTCTGTCTTCCGAAGTCCTGGCTTCCAAACCGTATCTAGCCTAAACCCTGGGTTAGAAGCAATGGTGAGATGTCTTTTAGGAAAAAGAGAACCACGTGAACGCTATTATTCTCTAGGTCAATGTCACCTATGACTTCCTTTAATATCGGCTTATTGAATTTGGTAAGCTCAAAGGTGGTTGTTTAAAATAGAGATCCTCTCATAGATGCCTTCTGAAACAGGGACATCCCTCCACCCCCATCCCCAACAAACAAACAAAGAAACCTTCCTACCCAAAGTACTGATTCCACTTTGTTCAGAGGCCAGGGAATTATTTCTGCACCCTGTGAATTACATCTGCACTAGGAGTGGTAATTTCTGCCTTGACCTTAATGCTGCTAATATAGCAAGGTAGTGTAACACAGAGAAGGAGGGCCAGAGGCAGCAGCCAGTAGAACTAACGGATCCATTGTGGGCTTGCCTATCAGAACCAGAGGCTTTTCTCTGGGAAATAAGACCACTGACAGGTATTTTCACATTGCTGAGTGATCTCTAATGGGTGATGAAGGAAACTGCTCAATGGTTGACACCCCCACTCCTTTCAAGGGATGCCCAGGGGGCAAAGCACCATGCCTGCCACACCTTAGCTACACCTCTCAGACATGCCCGACCTCAGAACACCTGGATTTGTATACCAGCTAGGCACTTTCTAGCAAGCAATCTGGGACAAGGTATTTGACATCTTCAAATCTCTCTCCCCCTCCCCTTCTTCATGTGCAGAATGTAGATAATACGACTCCTGTATCTTTCCAACAGGATTAAGTACTACTCAAAGGAAAGACAGTCCCCAGGTTCCAATGGAGATCCCTTCCTCACGGTGTATTTAAGAATGCGTCGGTAAGTCATAGCAGGTGCCTAAGGTTCTGATTTAGCCCTAAAAGCTGTGCAGGCTAAAAATGAAGGTGATTGTGATGAAGACTTTGTTGTGAGTTGGCTTTGGTTTGCAGGCTTCAGAGTGAGTGCAATTCACAGAACATTCAAGGTCAAGTAGGAGCCGTCCCTACCCTGGGTTCCTGACAAGACTGCAATGTGCCCTGAGGCACTAGACAAAAGTTCGAGTCAAGTGTGAAGGGCTGCTGTTGCCAAGTCTGGTGGAGGGCATGTGTCCATCAAGGTGGGGAAAGAGACGTTCGGGGACAGAAATCTCAATGGCTTTTATCCAGAGCTTTCATGGCTACCACTGCAGAGATTCCTGGATTTAGGATATCCAGGCCTGGGCTCACAGCTGAAAGGACCACTGGGGACCACAACGCCACACATTCCAAGGTGGAGCGAGGGAAGTGCCCGTGGTGACATAAGGGCTAGCCCAAGACGCCCTCAAACCACTCCATTTCTTTCATATCTCAGGACCTCTACATTTGCAGAGCCCTCCTCTGGGTGCCATGCAAAGCTGCTTGCATAAGTCGGGAAGAGATTGCTGGAACCATACACTTAAAACCCACCACAAGCACTTAAAACAGCAGCAGCCACTACCAACGCCAGTCGTACCACTCCCCATGGCATCTTACCTGAATCCTCACAGACTCACACCTGGGTGCGCATAGGCAAAAGCACCTGCCAATCCTGGAGCCACTCAGGTTGCATCTCACCCAGCAGGGCCCCTCCGCCTCCCAGGGGCTCCAATCCCAGGGTCCCCGTACCTCTGGCAAACCAGTCACTCCCTCTCTCTGCTGGCTGAGAGATGAGGTTCTCAGGGGTTTGGGGCCTGCTGCGTCTGTGTGTATAGGGCGGGGAGGGGAGGAAGAGGGAGCCCAGCGGCACAGCCCCTTCCAAAGCCCGAGGGTCCGTGGACATAGTGTGCTAGGGCCAAGGTTTGTGAACACGTTGTTTTCCCAGGTGCTCACCCCAAAGTGAGCAAGGAACCCGGAGGTGAGCCGTGTCGCAGGTCCCTCGTCCTCCCACCCCACTCCTGGCCAAGTGGAGAGGTGGCCTGCCTCGAACGTGGGCAGCAGCCTGCATCCAGTCCTCTTTTGCCGAGGCCCCACCTTGAACTCCCACGCTCCATGCCCCAACAAAGATTCCTTCTGAAGATCTAGAGGTCCCCAAAGGTTTCCCTGTCCCAGGGACTGGGCAGAGGAAGAAGAGCCAAGAGTGCAGGTTGCAGGCACCCAGAGGGCACCACGCAAAGGAACTAGAGGCAGGAACGCAGACATTCCATAGGCATGCAAGTTCATCAGGAACTAGGACTTTGCAGGAGACAACGCAGTGGTAGGAAAGGCCAAGACTTGGGGGGGGGGGGGCGGCGAGGGGGTGTCCCTGCGCCAGGACATCCTGGATTGGCATTACAAGCACATAAGCACACACATTTCCAATGGACAGACCCAAAGCTGGGAGGAACAGGTCATTTGGCCAGCTGTCTTTTAAGGGGAGGGGAGGGGGGGCGAGGAAGCAGGATGCTTTGAGCAAAAGAAAGTGGCTGGGGCATGGTAAGTGGAAGGAGACTGGCATGTTGTAAAGCAAGCCAGATAAAACATTCTGATTCCTCAAGATTCTATCTGGTGTTCCCTAGTTTAAAAATCTTCATGGGAGAGGATCATCTCATCCTCGCTGGTGATTTCCTTCTTGTAGCAGCCTAATGCTTTGGCCCACACCCTCACCAGAGCTGGGAGACGAGAAGGCAGAAGAGGAAGGTGGGCAGTAGATGGCATCTACTGGTGAACAGAAGTCAGTCGGTGGCCAGTGTTCATGGACTTAATTGGTAGAGGATCTTAAGGTTTAATTAGACCTGAAAGGCAACTAAGTCATTATAGGAGTGGAGGAGGGATGTGAGCCAAATACTACTTCAAGAAGGGGGCGGGGGGGGGTGCAGTGTAGCTGGTAGGTGGAGAGGGGCTTGGACAAAAGCAGGGAGGTTAGTTACGAAGGAGTCAGAGTAGGGAACTTCCTTCTTTAGCATAAGTCGTCAGGGAAGTCTGAAAAAAGAGAGGCAGAAAATGGTTATAGCTTCAGGGGCCCAGAGAAGGATAGAAAGAAGCTCACACTATGGTGGTGTGCTTGGAAACCAGATGAAGGAGGACAGAATGAAGAGACCGATGAGAATTGTGGGAAATGTGTTTAGCTTTAGATGGGCCCCCTCTCTCCCTCTATCACACACACACACACACACACACACACACACACACACACACACACAGTTTTTAGGAAGCCCCTAGGACAGCAGGATACAGTAAGATGGACCCTAGTGAAACCAACTTCAATTTGGAGAATTTTTATTATGTGCCTATTATACCTTTTCTAAAGGGTTTCTCTGGAAACCCAGAGAATATTCAAAACCCAAACTCAACTGCCATTAAGTTGATGGCAACCTATAGCAATGCCATAGGAACGGACAGAAAGGCGCCCGTGAGTTTCTGAGCTGTGACGTTGTATGGAAGTAGAAAGGCCTGTCTTTCAGAGAGAATCTAAGCATAAGTCGGAGGCCATGCTTTATGCATGCTACGCCCTAACCCTGAAGGCCCACTATGCCCCAGAGAAAGGGAGAAGACATTGATTTATATTTAATTACTATTTCCGAACCCCCAACCCTCACAGAGAATCAGGGTAGGCTGGATTGCTTTGAGTTCTGCGTCAAGGAAGGAAATTTAAGTACAGAGAGGCAGACCACAAGGATGCCCATATTGGCACGAATATTTGAAGAAGTACCAGAGATGGTTAGGTTTTCAAGAAAGAGCATGTACTCCCTACCATGCAATTGCTCTCCTCTCCTGAATGCCAAGCACGGTCATTCAGAAGCAGCTCTATTTTCCATTTCCCATTTAAAGACAAGATAACCAGAGGTCCCTAACTCCCCACCCCCCACCCCACTAGAAGTTCCCTAGGTAGCACCTAAGAAAAGGGGGGGGGGGCGAAGAGGGGACCCAAGCAAGCAAACAAAAAGCCTTTTCACCTGGAAATGTGCTTTAGAAATAAATATTTTTAGGATACTGTGGAAACCTAGAGAGGCCGCTCTACTCTGTGTTGAAATTGCCTGGATAGCAGTCAGCTTGTTTTGCAGTGGCTGAGCGCGCAGTTGCTGAGGAAACAGTCGAAGGTTGTCTGCTTTCCTCCAGACTTACAGCCTGGAAAACCTGAGTGGAAGCGCTCCATGGGGTCATGGAGAGGCAGAATTCATAGGGTGGTGAAGTGTCAGTGGGAAAACTAATTGTAATAATTGTCAAGATAGGATGGAGCCCAAATCTGTTAAGGACACTAAACTCCTCTGGAATAATTTTGTAAGCATTTCCCCCCTCCAGACAGCCATCTCTACACCCTAAACCCCCATATTTTACAAAACATCATCAAACCCCATATGGGCACAACTAAGTGGACTGGTGGGGCAAACATACATGTACATATTCACTGGCTCCAGGTGAGAGAGAGAGAGAGAGAGAGAGAGAGAGAGAGAGAGGTGGGTTTTGTGTGTGGTGGTATGTGTTTTGTGTGTATGTGTTGTGTGTGAGTGTGTGTGTGTGTGTGTGTGTGTGCGTGCGCAGTGCAGGAGCTGAGTGGCTGGGGCAAACACACACATATTCACTGCTCAGGTGTGTGAGAGAGAGAGCGAATGTTGTGTGTGCCATGCAGGAGTTGAGCGGCCAAAGTTACCCGCTGCCCCACTTGCAGATTGTCGCAATCTCCACTTGGATGGGAGCATGCAAAGCACGACTGGAAGTGGTGCTGTTTGAGGGCTAAGTCATCTTTACCATGCAGCATTGTAGATAGCAATATTAGAAAAGTTTTTTTTTCTGAGTTTTAGGGAGCATACCTAGTTGGTCAATCTAGTCAAGTGATCAATCTAGAACATGAAGCTCTCTTTATCATTTGAAGTCTCTAGCTGTAGGAAGACATAAAAGAACAATATGGCCATTTCTAGAATAACCACACCGCGTTTTGAACAAGAGGAAGCACTGCCAAACTGTGGTCCTTCCCTTAGTTCGAGCACTGAGATCACGTCTCTCCTCCTCCCCACCAGAGCTAACCACCATCCTCAATGTCCTCTTCACCAGCTCCATGAGTGAATTGCTTTATATTTTTACTTACATATTTTCGTGTTTTAAAACTATATAAATGATAGAAAATGTAATAAGTTAGTTGTAAACACACACATATATATGCAATTTTAATATCTGTTCAACACACTGTTATACTTTTCAGAATTACATAATGCAACATTTTGGTTCAAAGACCTGCATCGTTCTCTCAAACCATGTGTATTTTCAAAACTGGAAATTCTTAGATCAGCTTGAAAGGCAGAACACATATGATGGTTTGTCTTTTTTTTTGGAGGGGGGGGCATCACTGTCTCTGGTGGTCGTAGGCACTACCCAGTGCTGCTCCTGAGAACCGCCGCTGGATTTGAACTACCAAGCCCGCGGGCTGCAGTCTAGCACTCAACCACTTATGCCACCAGAGCTCAGTGGTTTGTCTTTTTCAATAACAGCCAAACCTATGTATTTTATAAATTTTCAGTTGAGTTGAATGCACAAGCCAAGGAATTAGACTACCATGTGTGAGTGCCTGTTCGGACCACTGCCACTTAAAGTTTTACATTGGGAAGAAAATATGAATGTCTCTATTTTTCATTCTGTTTCATTTTATGCATAGTAAATGATACAGGAAGAATACACCAAAGGAATTTGGAAATACATCAGTCTGTTAAATTCTTTCTCTAGTGACAAAAATAACTGTTTGATACTTTATTTCCAAAGATGGCCACAACAGGGTCCCCCGCTGACATGCTGCCCCTCTTCTCAACAAGGAATAGTGTCATCTCCCATCATAACCCAGCCTCCAGACACTGGGCTGGTCCTGCACCAGTCTTTGACCCAGAAAAAAACCACCTAAGCCAGTGATTCTCAACCTGGGGGTTGCGACACCTGTGGGGGTCAAACAACCCTGTCACAGGGGCCACTCAATTCATAACAGTAGCAAAATCACAGTTATGAAGTGGCAACGGAAATAATTTTATGGCATGGTCACAATATGAGGAGCACAGCATTAGGAAGGCTGAGAACCACTGTCTAAGCAGTCAACCCTGACTCCTAGAGATCCGCTATGGGTTCTGAAACCATTTATGAGAGTAAAAAGCCCATCCTTTCTCCTGAGGAGCGGCTGGTGGTTTTGAATGCCAATCATGCAGATCGCAGGTCAAAGCGTCACCACTATAGCACAAGAAGAGGGGCAGCCAATGGGCTCTGGGGCGTTCTTGAAGAAATCTTGAATTTGTGCTTTTACACTGCTGAGACCACTGCGGGAAAAGGAGGAGGCAGGTATCCAAGACAATAGTCCCACTAAATGAAGTGATGCATGACCTCAGATAGGAATAGAATTGTCCAAATGAACCTTAGAGGGCAAGCAATAAGACATCATTATTATTTTAAGTCATAAATTTCTAGATGGTTTATAATTGCATTAGTCTGGGTAGACTAGAGAAACAAATTCATAGACACGCATATGGATATAGGAAAAGGTTTGTATACAAGAGGAATGGAGGGCTGAGCCCTGGTGGCATAAGTGGTTGAGTGCGGAACTGCAGCCCGCGGGCTTGGCGGTTCAAATCCAGTGGCAACTCTCAGGAGTGGCACTGGGTAGCGCCCACGATCACCAGAGGCAGTGATGAACCCCCCAAAACAAAAAATAAAACAAAACAAAACAAAAAACAAGAGGAATGGAACATTGAGAAAGCATTCCAACCCAGTCCAGATCAAAGTCATAAGTCCAATATTAGCCCATATGCCCAATACCAGTCCATAATGTCTCCTTCCAACAAAGTCACAGGCCAGTGGGTGCAGAGTCTTGTGTATCCAACTGGGGTAGAGGTGTCTCGGCACTGGCAGTAGTCCCCCCCATGGCTCCTCGTCTCCAGGGCTCAGAGTCCATCAGCAGTGTCCATTGGCGGTAGAAGCATCTCAGCACTAGCAGGGGTCTCTTGGTGGCTTCTCCAGCCCCAAAGTTCTGGTTCCATCAGGGCAAACCCATGTGTCTTTCTCTCTGGCTCCTCCATTCTTCAGGAATCAGGATCGATCAAGCATGCTGTCATCTCATCTTGTCAGGAGTTCATCATCTCAGAGACTGAGAGCCAAGTCTCTCTTCTCCAGTTGGGAAATACTGGGAGACTTCCCAGAATTCTCAGGAGAAAGCCATGCCCACACAATGGCCTCATTGGTTATCTCCAGATTAACAGGCTAAGCCTCCACCCCTACAGCCCAATCATGAAATTGACATCACAAATACATGATCACCACAATCATGCAGCAATAAATAACTGAACTAAGTGTGATGATGCAGGAATGTCTTTGTGCTATGCTTTGTGCTGGCATATTTTTGTGGTATACTTCTGGCTCATTTGCACTGTCAGGTCAAATCACGAGAGGAAATGGTGCAATCTAAAGGAACACTAGATGTAAAGGTGATCGGAAATACTCCTACCAGACTCACAGACCTCTAAGATCTCTCCAGTGTGTGCACAGAGCTTTGTACCCCATGAATGTTCTTTTCTTTTAGGGAAAAGCCAAGCACCCCGCCCAAAGGACAGCGAATTTATTACCTGAACTACTCTCCTACAAAGATCATTAAGATTTGCCACAAGGGATCGCAATCCAAGCACACAAATAGATAGCCATGCACAGAACGGAAGCAGAGGCACTGAGAGATCTTAGCTAGAAGAAGTCACACAGGAAATCATTTAGAGACAACGTGACCTGCCAGGCATAAGCAGGAGGACAAGGGGAAAAGACCCAAGAAACTTACCCTTAATAAAACGTGGGTCGAGGGAAGAGTCACTAGTACAAACTCCCTCCCTCACCACCAAATACTTGGAACAAACGCAAACGCACCTAAAAAGCAGAAGTATGACTTATGAGATGCTTTCCTCTTTAAGTAACTAAAACCATATCAAACAGACTTAGCACACACACAAAAGAACCCAAAAGGGTGTATGGGAGGCGGAAAGAGGGGGTAGGGGGAGGCATTGTGGGATCACGGAAAGTAAAACTTGAGAAATGGCTGGCGGTGGATGCAGGAGAGCAAACCATGTGCCAGGATTCAGGCAGCTGGTTGTCCTCACCTCCTGGCAGACAGACCTGTCCTAGTGACCAGGAGGCTGTTGGCTTGATGATGCTAATGAGTTAGGCTTGCCCTGTGCTCTGGCAGGGACCCCAGCCTGCAGAATTCCACCTGAGCTCCAGAATGTAGTCTTATTTCACATGTCCTTTAAAAAAAAAAATCACTGCAGGAGGCCTCTGTGGCAGTGTGTGTGTGTGTGTGTGTGTGTGTGTGTGTGTGGTGTGTATTCAAACTGTGCTGATAACCCAGTCCTGAGATATATGCCAGCTTCTAAAACCAAGAAGTCAATCTTCACCAAGTCATGCCCTGGAAATCTGAGAGCAGTATCTCTCCCAAGAAAATCAGAGTTACAGTTCAAGAAGGGTTAAAGCAGCGCTTCTCAACCTGTGGGGGCGGAGGGGGGGGGCTGTCAAATAACCCTTTCACAGAGATCGCCCGATACATAACAGTAGCAAAATTACAGTTTTGAAGTAGCAATGAATGAATGTTATGATTGGGAGGTCACCACAACATGAGGAACTGTCTTAAAGAGTCACAGCATTAGGAAGGTTGAGAACCACTGGGTTAGAAGGTGGCTACATAGAGAAATAAACACGAAGGCTGAGAGAGAGAGAAAGAGAAGTGGGGATGGGGAGCAGAGAGGAAAAGTGCCCACTATATTCAATACTCTTGTAAAATAGTCATATTTATAGTTTAGCTATCTTTAGGCTGAGGTTTTAAAGGAACTTGGAGAACTCTTGTCCCCTCCTCATATGTGCGTTTAACAACTGAAATAGGGATTATGATTCCCTTCACCTGCTACTTTCCACTTTCTTACTATAGAGGCAACGGACCTTTCTAGGAAACTTCCTTTAGAAGATTAAAAGATTTCATCTAAAACTGTACTTATTTGAAATTCCACAATGTTACTAAGGAAAAAATATTATCTGCATAATTACATTAAATGGCTTCTGGAATACATTACCACTAATGATGCTAATACAGTTAGTCCAGATGCAAACTATAAAAACATCCATTATCTTTTGTCCTTGAAGGAACTTCAAAAATGGCCTTTTTTTGGAGGGAGGCGGTGTAGGAAGACGATTAATGCTATCTTCTAGTTTCTTGTATTTTGTTTGTAAACTCTTCTACGGAACCACAATTTCTCACAAAAGTTTCTAAATGATGCTGAAAATATGTCTCATGGGCTTTGTACTTCCCTGAGTGGCCCAATTTTAACAGTAATTGCTTTAATGAATGTAGTAGCCAAGATATTTAGACCAGGTATTTCTTTTCCTTCTTAGTTGCACTCAGTCTATAGTTCTTAATGAACCCTCAAACTCACTGCCATCAAGTCGATTCGAACATACAGGGACCCTATCAGACAGGGTAGAACCGGCCCTGTGGGTTTCCCAGACTGTAACTCTTTAAAGGAGCCTCAGCTTTCTCTGGAGGAGCAGGTACTGGGTTCTGGCCTTGGGGTTAGAAGTCCAATTCGTAACCAGTCTGTCACCAGGGCGCCTCTGGTTATTAATTAGGCAAGAGTAAAACAAACACTGGACTCTATGCACCAAAAATGTTTTATATTAACTTATTAAAATTCAAGATGGAGTCACTAGCAATACATATACACAATATACACAAAGAAGTTGAAAAGAGATGTACTTCTGTATCCATGTTATATTCATAGAATTTTTAAAAGTTTTGCAGTGAGCGTGAGAATATTTAACTCAAAGGTGTTGAATGTGACTACTTAACTCAAGTACATAAAAATGCACAAGTCTTACAAAAATGATAGCTTACTAAGAAAAAAAAGGAGATGTTTATAAAGTGGGGAAGCCCCTGTCCCTCACTGTACTAGAGCCAGTGTTGACTCCGAATGGCCCCGAAGGACTTCCGAGACTTTGACCCAGTCTTTCTCCCATAGAGATGCTGGTGCTTTCAAATCCCTGACCTTACGGATCGCAGCCCAATGTCCAGCAATTCCACCACTGGGGCTCCCAGGGAAGACTCCAGTGACTGAAAAGTTTACACAAGTAAAAGCCCTTTGATTGATTGGATTCCTTGAAGCTCTGTGTTATGATGGAGGTCAAGTTGAACTTCTACATAATGCAAACTTATGTTTGCTTTCAGTGGTTACATATGACAGACATAAGTACGTGTTGGTGTTTTGAATTCAGTTAGTCCTTTTTCCCTTGTATATAATTGGTGGAGCACAAACATTCACAGCTTTGTTGGGCTTACAATGTGGTTAACCCCAAAACTGAGATCATATACAGTAGTTTGTATGTCTAAAATCCACTGCCAAATAATGACATTGATAACTATGAATACAAGGAATGAAAGGATGTTCTGAAGTTGTGATAATGGTTGTACAATTTTTCTTGATATGACTGAATTGTATGACATGTGTATGAAGTGCCAATAATACAATTATAAGCAAATAAAATCTACAAAGCCCACTGCCAAGAAATGGATTCTAAGTCACAGTGACCCTATAAAACAGAGCAAAACCGTCCTGTTTTAATGCAACTCAACTTTACTTTATGTACTACAGAATTAGTTCCAATATCCCCACAGTTCTGTTCCCTCGGCGGTACAAACATGCGCATGTGCTTGGCTGCCGGTGGAAGAGTGGGCGGTTCGTGCCTGCGCAGAGACACCTGGGAAGAAAGCCTCTGGGACCAGCTTAGGCGAAACCAGCTATTCCGACACACCCAGCAGCCCCACTAGGTGGTCACGGTTTCTGGTTTTGTCTTTTAAATTTCTCACGCATTATCCAAGTTATTGGGGACTGTTGTGCAAATACATTTTATGACATAAATGCCTCCTCCAGTTTACATGTATGCTTAGGAGAGAGGGTATCAGAGATGCCAAGGTACACCTTGTCCTTTTAGTTGATTGGTTTTTAACCAAGGAGATTTCTCACTTTCGGAGGAAAGCCTGAATGCTAATACCCAAGATCAATGTGCATGGGAGCAACGGTGAAGATATCAGACAGCATATTGGATTGGGAAACTGCTGTAAATGAGCTCCCTTAAGTGTTGAAAAGCTATGTCAGTCTGTGTAGACTAGAGAAACGACCCCATAGATACCCATATGTGTATAAAAACAGATTTATATACAAGAACAGGTGAATATTGAGGAAACATCCCAGACCAGTCCAGTCTAAGCTCAATGAGTCCAATTTTAGCCTATTTTTCTGATACCAATCTATAAAGTTCTCTTCAGACTTATGAGACACTTGCAATGATGCCGAATGCAGCCTAATCACAAGCCATTGGGTAGAAAGCCTTTGGATCCAGTGGCGTTGTAATAAGCATCTGAGTGCTAGCAGAGGTCTCCATGTGGCTTCTCTAGCTTCACAGGTCTGGTTGTACCAGGGTAGGTCATGTGACTTCTCCAGCTCAGGGAACGAGCATAGTTCATGTGTCTTGTCAGCCACAATGTCTGCTAGGGAGTGAGCAGAGAAAGAGTGAGAAATATTTCTCACCTCCAAGGAAGAAATATAGGATTTCCCATAATTCTCAGGAGAAGGTCATGCCCACACGGAGACCTCATTGACTATGATCTGACTGACAGACTAGGCTCCACCTCTACATTCTTTATCCTCAAATTGACAAAGGACTATATAATTACCACGAAAACCAACATGTCACTTTGAGGACTAAGTCATGTCATTTTCAATTGTCCCATATACATGCAAATACAGGACAGCAGATAAAGACAATATGAGAAGAATTGGATTTGCATTTGCATTCTGATGTGGGTAAAGCATATTGACTATACTCGAACTTCCAGAAGAACAAATAAATCTGTGTTGAAAGAACGTTCCTTAGAAATGATGATGGCAATACTCTGTCTTGACTACTTTGGACAGTCAGAAGGGACCAGCCTCAGAGAAGGGCCTCATGCTTGGGAGAGAGTCACTGAACAGGAGGGCGCCCCTTAGGGAGAAAGACTCCCACAGTGGTTCCCACAGCGAAATGAGTGTGAAGATGAGCAGGACCAGGCAGGGTTTCCCACAGTTGTGCCCAGGGCTCCTCTCGGTCAGAATCACATCCACGACGCCTAATCACGGCAGCATTACCCTTACATACACCTCTCCCATAAATGCATCCCAGGAAGGTACGGGATCGTTTTTTTATGAGCTTGTCAATTGAGAGCCTTTCACTAACATTGAATTTATTGTTAGAGTTTCATATTTCAATTAAGTAGCTAAAATTTGTTGAAAGGAAATATCAACTTTAAATTGCCATAATTCAAAAATCAACTACCACCCATAATTGGAAAAGAGACTATGAAAGGATCCAGTTGCAAGAGGGATGATAAATCTGAAGGTGGTAAATTAAAATGACTTTCCAAAAAGATACAAACCTAAGAGAAAATAGAACTAAAAATATTGCCTACTTTATGAAAATTGGATCCTTAATAGTCTGTCTTATACTGGAGACAAGTCAAGCTATGAATAAATCACCAACATTCATTCAACAAATATTTGGTGAGTACCTGCTATGTGCCAGGTACTATTTAAAGCCTTGGAGGTAAAGCAGGCAGCAAAATACGACCCTTGTTCTTTTTTTTTTTTTTTTTTAAGGCATCACTGCCCTCAGGTGGTGGGAGTAGGAGGCCCAGCCTTTGCTCCTGGGAGCTGGAATTGAACCTCCAACCCAGTCGGCCGCAGTCCCGCGCACAACCACTACGCCACCGGGGCTCAGCCGACCCTTGTTCTTATAGTGCTGAAAATTATAGAGGGCTGGATACAAATGAACGCATCATGCCATGTTGTCATACATATTATAAGTAGAACGATAGCAGTGTACAAGGAACATACAAGGGGTGGAGGGAAATATGCAGATTTTGGGGGGTGGAGATGCTGTAAAGTAAGAGATGGAGTTGTAAGGAAATTTGTGGAAGAGCATTTTAAGCCGAGTTCTTCAATAAGGAATAGCGCACAGAGGAAAGGATAGTGGGGAGATATGATTCCACAGGTGGCCAGGGTAAGGGCTTTGTGTTTTATTCCAGGGGGGTTTAAATGATAATAACAACAGCAGCAAAATGGTATGATCTGACTAATTTAAAAGGAGCACGATGGCCGGGGGAAATCCCAGGATGATGCATGCAGTTAACACGCTAACCTTTCACTCAAGCCCACCCAAGGGTGTCTCTGGAGAAAGGCCTGGCAATCTACCTTTGAAGCGCCAGCTATTGGAAACTCTGGGATACACAATTCTACTCTGACACACACGGAGTCAACATGGTGGGAGTTCTTTCCAGGAAAACTGGAGGTATGTAAGGAGATAGGGAAGAGGCAAAGAGATGTGTGTGTGTGTGTGCACAGTATTTCTGCAGAAAATATCTCTAAGTAAAAAATATCCATGTAGTTATTTATAACAATACAAATCTTTTTCATATGCCCAGTTAGCATATGTCAAACTGCCTCCAAGGTTAAATCTTTAAGCTAATTTACCTTCTAATTGGTTCCTCTCTGAGCTATCACTATAAACTAGTTAAAAGTGGCTTCATCTACATACGCTCGAACAACATTCTGGGTGTTGTTGCTGTTGCTGCTGCTGTTTCCTTCTTTTATGAGTCTTTTGTGAATTTGGTGAACACCGGATCATGAATTCTACATTGAACAATTCATGCACATTTTTGTTTCAACACAACCATAGTCATTCTCTCAATGGACCATCCATCATTTATTCCCCCTGTGTGTCCTGTTTCCATTAATCAAAAGCAAGGAGGTTTCATGCTATAATCCAACAGTAGGTAGCCAACTGTGATAATTTTTGGCTTTCCCCTAGGTTAAAAAAAAAACCTTCAAACATTACAATACTTCGTTTTACAAAGTTTTAAAGATTATGTTGTTCTTATGCTATGTGTCATCCTGTCAGGTCTGAACCATGGTGACACGATGTACAATGGAATGAAGCGCTGCCTGGTCCTGTCCCATATGCCAAATTGTTCTTATGTTTGATCTCATCAATGCAGGCAACATTTCAACCCATCTTGTCGAAGGTCTTCTTCTTTCTCACTGCTTTATCCAGAATCATGCCCTTCTCTCCACACTGGTCTCTCTTAACAGCTTCTCCAAAGTAGGTGTCCTTGCTTCTAGGGGGCATTCTGTACTTCTTCCAATAGATTTGTCGATTGATTTGGCAATCTTGGCATTTTCAATATTCTTCCCCAGGACCATCATTCAAACACAGCCATTCATCTTTGGTCTTCCTAATCCAATGTCCAACTTTCACACGTATCTGAGGTCACTAAAACTCCCAAGGCCTAGGTCATGTGTGGGTGCACTTCACTCCCCAGAATAACAGCCATGCTGCCAGCGCTCTCAAGCTGGCACTGGGCAACAGAGTTACCCAGTTGTGCACAAAGAGCAGGAGCATACCGCATGGTTTAAAATCAGGAGAGGTATGCACCAGGGTTGCATCTTCTTACTACCCTTGTTTAATCCATACTGAGCAAAGCCTCACAGAAGCTGGATGACACGAAGAAGAATGCGGCACCGGGATTGCAGGAGGGCTCGTTAACAACCAGATGACACAACTTAGCTTGCGGACGACAGGAAGAGGACTCAAAGCGTTTGTTGATGAAGAGCGAGGATGGCAGCCTTCAGGACGGATGGCAACTCGATGTCAAAAGATCCAAATCCTCACAACTGGACCAATAGGTAACATTGTGGTCAGTGGAGGAAAGGCTGACATTTTCAAGGAGGTCACATTGCTGGGTCCACAAACAATGCTCATCAAAGCAGCAGTCAAGGCATAAGCAAAATCTAAATGTAAGGGATATATGGGACTCTGATTTCATTATTTGCATAGATCAAGCACACTGAATATGAGGACATAAGTGTAATTCCAGAAAGACAAAATATAAACACCTCATGGTGAATGAATGATTGAGAAGTATGAGTATAACATGAGCACATAATTTTGCATTATTTTAGGTAGTATGTATTATTCTATTGAGTGTGTACTTTCATTATCACCAAAATAATTTAGAGTTTGTGCAGCTTAGGCTGCTTTGGATACCGGAAGTATGTGTTTAAAATGTAGTTTGCTGGCCTCTATCTAGTGTCAGAATCTATGGGTGGCTTGGGACCAAGAATTTCCACTTTAAACAAGCTCTCAGGTGGTTCTCACCTATAATGATGTTCAAGCTAGCAATTCTCAGAGTAATTGAACGGTATTTTAGAGGCCGGGGTGTTTTAAAGCCTACTTACTTTGAATATTAAGATTAAAAACAAGGTGGATCATATTCTACTACTTTATCTCAAATCCACTTTTGAATAAGATGGGATATGAACAAGAAAAAATTAAAATTCCATTAGTCTGCCATAATTCCAAGAAAAACAATGAATTAAACTACAATAAAAATTACAGAAGGATATGCTTTGTTAATTAGATGGCAATTTAAAAAAAGGAAGGATAGCTATAGAGTAAAAATGACCTTAGAATGCCTGTGGCACCACATTCTTATTTTACAGATGAGACTTAGAAAAGCTAAGTGACGGCCTAGTTTGCAACTTGGCACTGACTTCTGTTTCCCCTTATTGTTTTCGGCGCATATCCAGACCCAGATTGACCATATCTTAAGGGGAAAAATAATTAAAACTCATTTTAAATTAAAAAATTTCCCACAGAATGAGATGATAGTCATGCTTGGAAAAATCTGTTTACTTTTCAAAAATGAACCCTATCAAGAAAACGTGAAGATCCTTCTAAAATTTCCAAACCTAAACCAATGTAGAATTTCAAAAATAGAGATTGTATTTCCTTTTGTATTATTTTGACCCGTTCAGCTACTTTTATTGAGGTCAAATATTTGTGGCACCTTGAGGCAGAGAGTATTATCATTTGTAAGTATTCATTTCCACGTTTAGTTGTGATTCTCTCTGGAACAGTCTGACTTTGCAGGGTCTGAGCTTGAATGCATGACCAATAGAATGCAGCCGACTTGAACACTGTCGCCATGCATGCACCTGCATTCAGTGCCATCTCCTCCAAGTGAGGAGCGTACCCGAGGCCCCTCTTTCAGGCTGGGTTGAACAGAACGGAAGCTTGAACTGCATCCTGACGCAATGCTGTAATGGCATCTCACATCACCTACACGCCGCACAACTCAGCAACGTACGTCGTTGAAAGCCACTACACTTTTTGAGGTTGCTACGCATTTTAACCTAATAAAAGCTAACGCGTAAATGCTCCCCCACCTGGAACATTAAGTACCAGAAGCAGAAAGTTCTAAAGCATAAACATTCTGAGATTCTGAAACTGAGGAACTTTTCTTTAAAACAAACATTTAAGTACTTTGCCGGTGTGCATGCACGTGCAGTCTTCTCATGGCCCTCGAGTACATGGAAGAGTCATAGCGCCCTGATGGGATAGCACAGAGCTGCGCTGGCAAGGTTCCAACACCCACACTTCACAGGGGTGGGAACCCAGTCTGTTCCCTGCGCAGCTGCTACAAGGGCTCTTTGCATGTGCAGTAGGGACAGAGCCTTTATCTGTCGCTTAGAACCTGGTGCATCATAGTTACAGATTTGAATTACAGTCACTTATGCTTGGAAAATAGTTGTAATGAATCTACAACACAGTTTCATCAAGTAAAACTCTATTATTATGGGGAATGTCACAATTTATCTGGGGATGTTTAAGGTTTAAGGTAAAAGGAAAATATATATATTTAAAATTATAATCCCACAATCACATAATTTTGTAGCCATTTACATGATCCAGGTTGGATATACAAGGGAACACACACACACACACACCTGGATTTTTTTGGGGGGTATCACTGCCCTCTGGTGGGAGTAGGTGGCCCAGCCTTGCTCCTGGAGAGCTGCTGCTGGATTTGAACCACCAGCCCAGTGGGCCACAGTCCCATACACAACCACTACGCCACTGGGGCTCAGCCCTAAACCTGCATTTTTTTTTAAAAGCTATTTAATTTTTTTAACAAAACAACCTTATCACCTTCCAAGTACTCTCCAATGATACTTAATACATTTGTCAAATCTGCAATTCCATTCTGGGAAACATGTTTCAAATTCCTCCATTTGGATGGTTGACAGCAAGCCCCTTGTTATTTTCTTTCTTTCTTTCTTTTTTTTTTTTTTTAGGCATCACTGCCCTGGTGGTGGGAGTAGGAGGCCCAGCCTTTGCTCCTGTGAGCGGGAATTGAACCTCCATCCCAGTGGGCCGCAGTCTCGTTATTTTCTTTACCTCTTCTATGCCATCAAATTGGTACTCTCTCCTGTCCCTCTTCAGGCACAGAAACAAATAGAAGCTGCATGGAGTGAGGTCAGGCGAGTCAGGTGCGTGGAGCAAGAGAGGCCCGCTTTTGGTGGCCCCAAACTGGAGCACTGAGCTGGCTGCATGAGCAGGTGCCTTGTCATGGTGGCAAAACCAGGTCCCCGTCTGCCACAAATCAGGCATTTTTTGGGGTGACACACTGTTTGGCTATCTTTTCAGAACCTCTAAAAGAAAGATTGAGTAACAGTCTGACCTGGCGGAATGAGTTCCAAATGCAGTCGGTGCTGATTGGGAAGTTTGGGAAATTGACGAATGTCCAGGACCAGGTTTGTCATCAGTCGACATTTCACACCGTTTTTGCAATGAGAAAACCACTCTTACACTTACGTTTTTTCCATAGCGCTGTCCTTGCAAGCTGTGTTCAGCATCACAACATTTTCTGTGGCATTTTTCCTGGGAAGGAAACAAAATTTCACAGTCGCATACTATGCTCTTAAATAGGCCAGCACAAAAAATGAGGTTCAAGTGAAACTGATTTTACAAAAAAAAATTCACTGTAACCAGGGATAACCTTCTCAGGCTATGCCACTGGGTGCACTAACTCAGAACAGAGTTGCTTGATTCTCGCCTAGTGGGAAAAAAAAATGTGTACTACGAAAGTTCTGTACAGTGGAGCTTTTTCTAGTTGGGGGGGGCACCCCCTCATCAGCAAAAATAAAAAATAAATTACTTCACCTTTTTTATTCTCAAGTTTTTCTTCTTAAGAAATTTCTCAATATTAATCACATGTTAATATTATCAATTCTCATATTAACTATCCAGGCACTAGTTTTGGACATTGTCTTTTATTTTTAGTCTTGCATTGAATTCAAGAGCAAAGCAGGATTTCATAAATTTTCAAGGGTCACTTGATAACAGACAATACCACCTTGGGGAAAAGCCAGCTATAGCTGATTCAGCCTATTTCACAGAAATTATAAGATCAATGTCTAATATTTGGCAGTATGAGCTAGAGTCAGCTCACACAAATTTAAAAGAGCATGTCTTCCCATCTCAGCTCTGCGTGATTTCACCTTGACAGCTTGAAATTGTTCATGGGGATAGCTATACCATCGGAACTGGGAAACACTAAAAATTAGGGTTTCTCCACCCAATTCCCTTTCCTCTCACCAAGAACTCCTGCTTAAACATGTGTCAGTCAGTATACCATGAAGTTTAAGAAAATCACCTTCTTTAACATTTGGTATTTTAAGCCTAAATGATTAAGATGGTCCAATTTGATGATGGAAGATTTAAGGTTACAGAGTTAAAGCTAACACTACTGGCTGGTTACCGAGGGTTAGAAAGTTCTCAGGACTGGGGACTAATGATACCTCAAGAACCCCGTTCCCCTCACACACTGGTTGTTCGGTGCCAATGACTTGGTTCCCACTCAAAGAGACTGTGTGCAGCACCGAGGAATCACGCTCGGCCAGCCGGCACCATCCTGGCGGTCATTGAGCTCATTGTTTGAGCCCCTTGATGCAGCCACTGTGTCAGTCCGTTTTGCTGATTGGCTCGAGGCCCTGGTTAGGCTGATGTACTTAGAAAAGGAAACAAGACTCTGGGTTTCAGTCATGAATGTATTTAGACTGGAAATCAGAAGTTAGTGTGCAAGACAGAGACAGAATAGACCTCTCACACAGTCTAAGAATGCTTCCTTGAATAAACAAGCAGCCATCTAGCTGAGAAGCAACAAAGTCCACATGGAAGAAGCACACCAGCCCGTATGATCATGAAGTGTCGACGGGATCCAGGTATCAAGCATCAAAGAACAAAAAAATCATATCCATGTGAATAAAAAGGAGTGCAGAATGGAGACCCCAAACCCATTTATAGACAAATAGAAGGGTCACAAAGAAAGAGACGAGCCTGCCCTGGTGTAGTATAGCACCGATGAAACATACAACTTTCCTCTAGTTCTTTAATGCTCCTCCCCTCCCACTCTCATGAACCTAATTCTACCTTACAAATACGGTTAGATCAGAGCATACATATTGATATAAAAAGGAGCTGGAGGGCTGAGCCCGGTGGCGTAAGTGGTTGAGTGCGGGACTGCGGCCCGCGGGCTTGGTGGTTCAAATCCAGCGGCGGCTCTCAGGAGCAGCGTTGGGTAGCTCCCACCACCACCAGAGGGCAGTGATGCCCCCTCCTACCAAAAAAAAAAAGGAAAAAATTTTTTTAAAGAGCTGGAAACACAGGGAATCCAGGACAGATAAACCCTTCAGGACCAATAATAAGAATAGCAATATCAGGAGGGGAAGGGGAAGATGGGGCAAGAAAGGGGGAACTGGTCACAATCATCTACATATAACCCCCTTCCAGGGGGGAAGGACAACAGAAAAGTGGATGAAGGGAGACATTGGTCATTTTAAGACATGAAATAATAACAATAATTTATAAGCTTGATCTGAAAGTCCAGACTAAGACAAACTGGGAAGAAAGGTTTGATGATCTTCACATGATTCAGTGAAGACATTATGATTCACAAGAGAACATTAACCAGCTGTTCTCCTTAGACATGTCATCAGGGCATATCATGTCTGGTGAAGTCGAGAGTATGGCAGGAAGAAAGGAGTCCTCAAGGTAATGAATTGGCAATGAAGGACTAAGACACGTCAGCATCTGTGAGAATGATGCAAGACCAGGCCATGTACTGTTCTGGTCTCTTTAAAGTCACCATGAGGCAAAGTCCACTTGAACGCAGCTATCCATCCACCGTTCCATACCTAAAAAGTTACTCTACCAATAAAAATCAAACAGTAATTATGGTCAAAACTGAAAAAATGTATACTCATAAATTATTTTTTAAACCACATCAACTTAGACAACTTCCTGATCTCCTTAAAAAATAAAGATAAAACTTGGTTAGAAATAATTTACCACACATACTCTTTAACGTGGATGTTAAAATGTATCCTTTCATAATACATCATATTATCCCAGGCAGTATCATTTTCAAAACCATGATTTGAGAAACAGAAGTTTCTGAGAGATGTTGAAAAGTACTCCACAGAAGATTGGAAAATTGCATTACTTAAATCAATCATTCTAAGAATTCAAAACCAATTAGCCTATTAAAGACTAATATCCAGCAGATCTGGAAAGAAGCCCGCCTCCCTTTGTTCAACCCTCTAGGTCCCAGGCTTACTTCAGTACAGGATTTTTTTTCTTGACATAGAATAATTTTTAAGAATTGTTCTGTGGTTATTTATATGCATTCTCTCTGCCCCACACACCCACCCCAATCTGTGCCGAGCACACAGCTGTCAGCATATGGGGGTGTTTCAGAAAGTACGTGGGAAAATGGAATCAAAGATAATGGAATTTTTCCATGAACTTTTTGAAGCCCCCTCATAAATCCCTTGAATAAACGGGTGGATGAAGGCATTAGACCTTGTACCCCTCATTCCATCCCACCAAAGAATGCTTTGGACATGACTAAGAACTCTGGCCCAAAGAGCTCATTACAGGTGAAGGGACTGATGGCCATACAAAATGAATGCCACAACACGTGTATCAAACTTAGGTTGATTTCAAAGTAAGTAAATCTTAATTTGGGGAAATTACTAAGTGGGTGAAAAGAAGTAAGTAAGAATTCAAATTCAGCTTAAAGTTTACTTAATTGTTGACTTGTGTAATCTTAGTGTTTAAAATGCACCCCAACTGATGTCATTTCACAGCATGAGGATGAGTTGTTAGTGTCCAACCCATAGATGATAGCTCATCCCCCAGGCTTCTAAACAACTAGTTTCCAAGAGGCTGTGATGCAAACCTGCTTACCCAAACATATTAGCTATGTCCTGAAATGATCTGTCTTGAAAATGAGTTAATAAGATATTCAAATTTATCATACCAGTCTGAAGTACAGAGTAAACAATAGCTACTATTAGACATTAGGTAATATTTTTACACACACAAGAATGAGAACATCTGCAGGCCATTGTCTGTGTAGATCCTCGTTGGTAAAAGAGTAATTTCATCAATTACTGAAACAAAAATGAAGGCTGAGCACAATAGTGGGGTAAAAGGAAAATAAGAAAAGAATGGAAATAGGAGGTGAAGGGCATTCATAGAGATCTAAATAAAGGCATGTACATAGGTAAATATATTTTTATATGATGATAGGGAAATAAATCTATGTGCATATATTTATAGGGCTAGTATTAAGGCAGCATATATGGACATTGGGCCTCAACTCAACTACTCCCTCAATGCAAGAACATCCTGTTCTATTAAGTTAGCATTCCATGATTCTCACCTACCAACATGATCGCTGAAGACAAAGCGGGTGTATAAGCAAATGTGGTGAAGAAAGCTGATGGTGCCTGACTATCAAAAGAGATAGCCTCTGGAGTTTTAAAGGCTTGAAGACAAACAGGTAGCCATCTAGCTGAAAAGGAACAAAACCCACATGGAAGAAGGACACCAGTTTGTGTGACCACGAGGTGTCAAAGGGACCAGGTATAAGACATCAAAAAACTAGAAATTATATCATTGTAAATAAGGGGGAGTACAGATTGAGGACCCAAAGTTCATCTGTAGATAACAGGACATACCCTTCCAGAAGGGTCCCAAGGAGGAGATGAGACAGTCAGGGTGCAGTATAGCAATGATGAAACATACAATGTTTGTCTAGTTCTTAAATGCTTCATGCCCCCCCCCCACTATTATGATCTCAAATCTACCTTAAAAATCCTGCTAGACCAGAAGATGTGCACTGTACAGATAGGAACCGGAAACACAGGGAATCCAGGACAGATGCTTCCTTGAGGATCAGTGGTGAGAGCGGCAACACTGGGAGGGTGGAGGGAAGGTGCGGTAGAAAGGGGGAATCTATTGAAAGGAACTACCTTTAACCTCCTCCCTGGGGTATGGACAGCAGAAAGGTAGACATGGACAGTATAGGATAGGACAAGATAATGATAATTTATAAGTTTTCAAGGGTTTATGAGGAAGAGGGAGTGGGGAGGGAGGGCAAAAATGAGGAGCTGATACCAAGGCTTAAGGAGAAAGAAAATGTTTTGAGAATGTCGAGGGCAACAAATGTACAAATGTGCTTGACATACAATGGTTGGATATATGGATTGTGATAAGAGTTGTATAAGTGGGCTGAGCCCCGGTGGCGTAGTGGTTGTGCGCACGACTGCGGCCCACTGGGATGGAGGTTCAATTCCAGCTCCATGGAGCAAAGGTTGGGCCTCCTACTCCCACCACCTGAGGGCAGTGATGTCCCCCCAAAAAAATTAAATTAAAAAAAAGAGTTGTATAAGCCTCCAATAAAATGATTTTTTAAAAAGAAGAAAAAGTGCTACTATAATTCAAAAAAAAGAGAGTAATTTCATCTTTGTTCCATTTTACTCATTGTATCTTTTTTAATGTTAGTTTTTTTTCAAATTATTTATTGGGTGTTCATACAGCTCTTATAACATTCAATGAATCATTTTTATGAAGCACATTTGTATACATGTTGCCATATTCGCTTCCAAATATTTTCTACTTGAGCCCTTGATATACGTTCCTCTTTCCCCTTCCTTTTTCCTATACATTGTATCTTATCATTTAACTCATTTACTTAAATTTTTTTCCTTAGAAATTATGTAAGTGTAGGGGAATAAAAACCCTGCTAATTTACATTACTTTACCAGACACATCAATACAAGGCTTCCAGTCTCTGGAAATAACAATTCTGACATCATCCTTTTCTTTTCAAACTGCAGTTAAACAAACGACTTGTAGTATCCCTACATTTAAAATTTTATACTGAAAGTTCTGACTTTGTGGTAAAAAAAAAAATATATATATATATATATATATATATATATATATGAAGTGCCCATTCTGCTACATCAAAGGAAAAATCTGGGTCTCCATATTTATATGTAATAAATCATAGTATTTGATTAATTTACCTTTTCCATTTGGCCTGTAGCTATCCTAGCCAATAATCACCTCATTCACACAAGTTAATATACTGCTATAGAAACTGGCTGGCAGCATAAAAAGGTGGCTGTTAAAAGAGTCTTTTGGTGACAATGCCTATTCTGTTAGGGGTGACAGGCTTTCGGGTGGTTAAATAAAGAATTCTGAAGCATCAGTAGCCATGTGCTAAAAAAGGCAAAACCTAGAAGCAACACTGATAAATGCTTCATGCAGAGCTTTGAAAATGAAAAGCACTCTAATAGGTGTCCTTTTAAGTAAAGTATGAACTTAAAATTCAAATATTCTTTATTAACATTAACGCTCACCAGACAGAATTTCTACTGATCATCCCTAGTTAGTCTTATCACAATCACAAATGTGTGTATGTGTGTGTGTTTGTCTTAATTTCTGGTGCACAACATAAAATAAGAACATTTCTACAAAGAACTCCATTTTCTTTGTCATAGATGGGCTCACGATCACTTCACACGAAAGAAGGCATTAACTGTCTAAATGCTGTGCTATATATTTCATGTTTCTAGGATCCCATGTCAGAGCCCTTTAAACTGAGTGGATCCTCTAATTATGCTCTCAACCAAGTCAGACATGTGTTTATCTATTAATAGCCACTGTGAAAATAATTTACCTTCACAAAATGCTAAGATAATTATATAAAAATTTTAAGTCAGTGGAATGCTCATAACAATGGGTCATTTGGCTTCAAGTTGTATTAAACAGATACAGTCTACATAAATTCTCTATTGTTAGGGTAAACACCTTTTTTTTCTCTAAGTGAACAAGGCAATGTTCTTTAAGATCTGCAGAGCAAAATGAGCAAGACCAGGGTGAGCAGGCTTTCAGTGTGGCTCATCAAATTGCTGCTGCTGGGTGCCACTGAGCAGTCTAACAGAGGACCCGGAAACCAGAGTGAGCAAGCATACACTGCCCAGTCCTTCACCAGCTCCACAGTGATCTTGGAGCCTATTGGCACCGACACTATGTCAGTCCATTTTTATCGATAGTCTACTTTTTTGATGACTTTGCTAAGCAGGATGTTTTTTTCCATCATCTGGTTATTAGGACAGCCCAATAAGTAGCCAAAATACATAAGATGAAGTCTTGTTATCATTGCTTTTAGGAACTTCTGGCTGTGCTCCTAAGATTTGTGTGTTCTTCTGGCAGCCCACAGTATTTCCAATATTCTTTGTCAATACCGTAATTCAAAAGTATACATTTTTCTCAGAACTTCCTGACTCAGGGCCCAACTTTCATGGGCTTATGAGGAAAGTGGAAATACCATGTCTTGGGGTCCAGCATGCTGCTATTGGTCCAGTTGTGAAATTTATGATTTAATTGTACATAGAGTTGTAATCCTTACTGAAGGTTGCATTCTTTGCATCTTTATCCGAAAGTGTTTTAAGACCTCCTTGCTTGCTGAAAGCAAGGTTTGTGGATTGGCCTTCATCCACTCTTGATGCTGCATTCTGCATCAAAAGTTTGGCTTCTCTGATGATTTGCTTCTCTGATGAGAATACAACTTTGACGCACACACCTTTCCTGATTTTAGACCATGCCAGTACCTTCTTGGTTACTCACCCACTCCCCCCCCTCCTCCACAAACAACTGGCTCTTGATCTACATACAGATTTAACACGAGAACAATGTAGTTAGTGTTCTGGAATTTCCATTCCTTGTGCTGTTACCCATAGTTTATTATAGGTCACACAGACTATGCCTTCTCATCATCAATGAAACACAAGTAAACATCTTTCTAATACTTCTTTCATTCCATATCCATTTGACATTAACACTTGTAACCCCTTATTCCGCATTCTCTCTTCACTCTGATTGAAATTCTGGCATCTCCTTGTCAAGGTATTGCTGCAACAGTTTTTGAGTTTTTCTTCAGTAAAATGTACTTGCATGTGATATTCTTGAGATTGTTTGACTAAATTTTGCCTTGTTTGGCCATATTTCTTTGTCATGAACACAAATAGGGATCTTCTTTCAGTCAGTTGGCCAGGTAGCTCTCTTCCAAATTTCATGGCATACAATAATATATGCTTCTAGGACTGCATTAACTTGTTGATATATTTCATTTGGAACTGCATCAATTCCTGGAGCATTATTTTTCATGAATGCCTTCAATAAAAATTGGATTTCTTCCTTCAATACCATCAGTTCATGAAAGGTACAAAATTGATCAATCCTTTTTGGTACTGTGCTTCCGTATATCCAGTCCATCTTCTTTAGCAATAGTGCACACTGAGTTTTAAATTTTTGTTGTTATTGTTCATTTCATTGCATCATTTCTTCCATTTGTTTCAGCTACTCTATGTTTGTGGCCCTCATGTTCTCATGTGTCAATTTCATGATTGGGAGTCGAGGGGTGGAGTCAAGCCTGTCAATCTGGAGATAGCCAATGAGGCCTCTGTGTGGGCATGGCTTTCTCCTGAGAGTTCTGGGAAGTCTCACGGTATTTCCCAATTGGAGAAGAGAGACTTGATTCAGTGTCTTGAAGATGAGATGAGATGAGATGAGATGATGAGATGAGATGATGAGATGAGATGAGATGAGATGAGATGAGATGAGATGAGATGAGATGAGATGAGATGAGATGACAGTATCCTGATAGATCCTGATTTCTGCAGACTGGAGGAGCCAGAGAAGCCACATGGGCTTACCCTGATGGAATCAAACCTGTGGGGCGGGAGAAACCACATGGAGACCCCTACCAAACACTGAGATGCTTCTCATGCCAATGGATACTGCTGATGGATCCTGAGCCCTGGTAGCAAGGAGTGATGAGGAGACCCCTGCCAGCACCAGGATGCTTCTCCCATCACTGGACACACGACTCCGCATCCACTAGCCTGTGATTGTTCTGGTGTCATTGCACATGCTTCGTGAGGGGAAGGCGATTTTAAAGACTGGTATGGAACATATGGGTTAATATCGGACTTATGACCTTGAACTGGGGTGGTTGGGATGCTTTCTCAATGTTCCATTCCTCTTGTATATAAACCTTTCCCTTATATCGATATGCGTATCTATGAATTTGTTTCTCTAGTCTACCTGGACTACACAATGTTCAAATGCAAGTTTCAGTCTCTTCTGATACCACTCTGGTCCTTTCTCTCCAGTCTTTTAAATGCTTTCTTCATGTAGAATGTGATTGATGTCATCCCACAATTTCCCTAATTGCTCGTCATCAGTGTTCAATGTGTCAAATCTTTTCTGGAGATGGTCTCTAAACTCTGGTAGAATGAACTCAAAGCTGTCTTTTGGCTCTTGTAGACTTGTTTTAATTTTCATTACCCTCAGCCTGAATTTAACTCTGAATAATTCAGTCTGTTTCTTTTAAAATTAGGAATAGACAAATCTGGGTATCCATAAGTCAAAACCAATACACCCCTTGCTTTTTTTTTTTTTCAGCTTGAAGCTTAGATTGGTCTTTATCATTTTTTAACAGCTAAAATACATTAAATAAGAAAAATGTTTTATGACATGTAAAGATTATGTGAAATTCTTTCAGTAGCCATAAATAAAAGTTCTCCTAGGATATAACCAGTCATTCATTGTCTATCATTACTTTCATGTTAGAGTGGCACAGTAGCTGCCACAGGAACCTATGTGCTGCTCATTATTTGACGCTGCTTCTTGACGCACTACAAAATGCAATGAAAGGGTTACAATGAAACACCACTTCAAGGGCCACACGTATCATATCATAGTATTCAAACATTTTTTATTACCAGTGCATACCCTTAACGTCAAAACAAGAAAAAAGTGGACTTCAAGTATTGTTTTTAAGGTACAGTGGAATGTGGATAATTTTGCTACAAAATTAAATGACAAAGATGAACAAGTGGCCATCTAGCACAGAAGCAGAAATGTCCACAGGAAAGAAGCACACGAGGCTGTGTGATCACGAGGGGTTGAAGGGAGCAGATATCAAGCATCAAAGAACAAGAATCACATCCCTACGAATGAGGGGGAGAGCAGGATAGGGACCCAAGGCCCATTTGTGGACAATTGGACACCCTCTTGCAGGGGAGTCGTGGGGAGAAGACAGGCCAGTCAAGGTGCAGTGAGGTGGCGAGGAAGCATAAAACTTTCCTGTGGTTCCTGCAGACTTCCTCCCCCAACTATCATGGTCCCAAATATACCTTACAAATCCAGCTGTACTGGAGGAGGTACACTGGTAGAGATGGGAAATGGAAATATGGGGAACCCAGGACAGATGAATCCCTTGGGGCCAGTAGTAAGAGTGGAGCTACTGGATGGGTAGAGAGAGAGAAAGACAACTACAAGGATCTACACATAATCTCCTATCGGGAGGACAGACATTGGAGGAGTGGGCGAAGGGAGACATCAGGCAGTGTAAGATATGACAGAACAATAATAATTTATAAAGTATTGAGGGTTGGGCTGAGCCCCAGTGGTCTAAGTGGTTGAGTGTGGGACTGCAGCCCGTGGGCTTGGCGGTTCAAATCTAGCAGCGGCTGTCAGGAGTGGCACTGGGTAGCGCCCATAAATACATTTATTGTGTCAGAAAAGTGATGTGAGAGCCCCCAGTAAAATGATAAAAAAAGAAAAAAGCACTGTTTAACAAAGAATAGCACCATGTTGCTAGTGGTCTTCAAGATTTGATTGATTTTTGAGGTCTCTTTTCTGTCTGTAAGAAGTCTGTGACTGGCTCTCCCATTTGCTTAAAGAATGTCAACAAAATCTGGATTGGAACTGTATTATATCTACAGATGACTACTACAGAAACTTTCACAATGCTTTTATCCATGAGCATTCTTTCATTTATGTAGGTCTCTTAAGTTTCTTGTACTAGTGTTTTGCATGATTTTAAATTAGTCTTTTGTATCTCAGGTTAGGTTTCTTCCTAAATTGTGTGTCTTTGGAAAGCTAGTGCAAATGCTATTCATCTTTCCTATGTTGGAATAGAAAATGTGAGCAATTTTTGAATGCTAATCTTTTTTATGCCCTTACATCTGTTTTGCCTGGATGCCCTGGTTACAACTTCCAATACAATTTGAAAAGGACTAGTGATAGAGGGCATCCTTATTTTTTTCTTGTCCACTCAGAGAATTCCTCTCCCCCTCTTAAGAATGGTAGCTGTTCACTTAGTGTCTATGCTCATAGGTTGAGAAACCTCCCTTCAATTTCTATTTTGCAAAGAGTTCTTATCAGGAATGGGTTTTGGCTTTATGAAAGGCTTTTTCTCTAGTGATAACATATCACGTGACTCTTTGTGTAGTGGGTGTTTTTTCTAATGTTGAGCAATGCTTGCATAACTTTTATGAATCCCACTTAGTCTTGAGCATTATCTATTTGATATGGTGTTGTAGTCTACTGTCTATGATTTGCTGAAGATTTGTCTATGTTCACGAGGGACACTGGTCTGTGGTTTTCTTTTTTAAATTCTATCTTTGCTTGGCTTTGGTGTCAGGGTTATGATTGCAGGTACAACTAATTTGTGTGGTAGTTATGCTGTCAATTTGAGACTTAGAGTGGAGGGGTAGAGTTTAGTCAAGGCACTAAGGGGATAAATAGCTCACTGGGGGAGGGGTACATGCACACTCCTTGTGAGATATTCCTGTTGAGAAGACACATGGAGCTACGCTAGAGTCCTGGAGCTGGAGGAGCTACACAGAGATTCTTGCAGCACTGAGATCTTATCCCGCCACTGGATCCACAAGACTTCCCACCCACTGGCCTATGATCTTCCTGCATCCAGCATCATTGTATGTGATTTGAGAGTCTGAAGAAGAATTTATAGAATGGTACTGGACATATGGGCTAATATCAGACTTATGGATTTGATCTGGACTGGGCTGGGATGTTTTCTTAAGATAATTTCTCTTTACATAAAGCTCTTTTCTACACACGTGTTTCTGGATTGGTTTCTCTAGCCATCCCAGGCTAACACAATTTGGAGTACACTATGCTGAGTAAAATATTTTAATCACAAAAAGAACAAATACTGCGTAAATCTGCTATTATAAAAAGGAAAGGTTTATACACACTTAAAAAAACAAAAAACTCAAAATTATTTGATGGTTACCAGGGATTGGAGGGGAGGAAAGAGAAGTGAAATAACTAGAAAACAGACACATATTTAGATGAAGATAATGACAACATATAATGGGGACAAACTGCAGAGTATCACTCATAAAAATGGAAAATATGGGGAAGTACACATGAGCATGACAACAATGTTAAATACTATGACATACACAACCCTGCAGTATCAGTAATAGCAAATATTAATCTACAAATGGATACACATATAGGCAAGTTTTGAAAAAAATGTTAAAAATGAAAACTGTTAGTTCCAACTCAAGCTGTAGCTCCTCTAAAATAATAATAATAATAATAATAATAATAATAATAATAATAAATATCAACAATGCCAAACTTAGCACTCATCACAATATTTTCAATTCAGAGGATGCAGTGGCCAGAAAAAATTAGAAAATTTAAACTAAGGTTTCTCATCACAGCAGATTATCTTTACGAAAATAGAAAATTAAAATAAAACTAAGGCCAAAAGAAGTTTCTAAGTGGTTCATTTGATAGTCAAGCCAAGAAAAAACATTTTAATCAATGGAAAGCTAATTACATTGTTTGGTTTCAACAGCTTTAGAAATGGGTTCAGAATAAACAAATGTGTTGGAGACCTCAATTCTACAATAAAGGGGAGGGGGAGGGAAGCAAGTGATTTTTGAGTGGTTTTCCTTGACTCTTGTGAGTCAGCAGATGTTACTGATACTGCTCAGTAATTATTTATTTGATGAATCAATTCTGAATGTGAAGTGACTGAAGAGTCGGCCTCAGAATACTCAGTGTGGAACAACTGCAGGTTAAGAATATTTTCTAGGAAGCAGGAGCATAAGATTTCAGTACAACATGAAGCAGAATCTGCAGAGATGTGAAATAATATGTGTAGAAAAACAACAAAAATAATATGTGAAAATAATATGTGTAGAAAAACAACAAAAAATATAGATGGTCAAATTTACAAAGCTTGTGAAAAAATATAAGCTATTTAAAGTCTATGGATATTTACTGTATTATTTATCAGCTGGTACTTTATACAGCATACTTGACTCAATCTTGTGTTATTGAATGAAAAAATGTCAACAAGGAACTCTCGATAGACATAGAAGTTGAGTGACCTTCCCTGTTCCTACTGTGGCTGATTTTTAATTATTTATGTTACCAGGAGACAAAAGAAAAATATATAAATGAAATTAACATTGCACAGAAAAGTCCTAACTCTCCTGCTAATAAAATTTTAAGGCATTTGTTTAACAGGAAAATTATCTCATTTAGCAGTTTCCCTTTTGTTCTTGACTATGCTCATGTTTTTGTATTTTTTCCAGTTTTATTGGCACTTCATTCATATGTCATACAATTCAATAATTCAATCAAGCATTGCACAATTATCACCACAATCAATTCTAGAACATTAATTTTTTTCTCATGTAATTATTTTTTAAATTGTAGCGAACACATACACAAAACATTCTCCAACTTAACATCTACACGTATAATTTAGTGCCAATGTTTAAACTCTGTATTGTACAACCACTATTGACATCCTTTTACAAATTATCCCACCACCATTAACATAAACTCAATACCCCCTAATCAACAATTCTTCCTCCTTCATCATGGCAGCCATCGATCAAGTTTATTTTTAGTTTCCTTGATGTAGTATTCAATTATTATACTTAACTTGCTTCATAAAAGAATTGTACACATCACCACAGTCAGTTCTAATGTTCCCTCCCCGCTGCCTTGCT
>PVJH01003234.1:0-92052 GCA_004026705.1 Nesogale talazaci
AATATTTAGGGTTATTACATCTATCTGTGCACTCTGTGTTGTCATTTTATCGCTCTTGGATTGGATGTTTTTCTATTTCCATAGGTTGTGTCAATATATGTTTGTGGTTCATTCTTGCCTTTCTTCCATCTCTGAGCCAGGGTTATCTTGGGGGCTGTTATCCCTTTGACTGTTTCTGGGTAGATTCATTCTGCATGTGATAGGTCGTTGTTGTTCTTCTCCCAGTGGGTCGGTGAGAATCTTTTGTGGGGCTGGGTTCCTTTTGGCATATTCTCTGAGATTTTCCTTGTCTGGAAAGACTCTTACTTATTTTGATAGATAATTTGACTGGATAGAGTATTCTTGGGTTTGTATCATGTTCCTGCAATTTTCAGAATATGCTGCTCCACTCTCTCCTCTTCTTCATCGTTTCCATTGATAGGTTCGAGCATATTCTTATCTGTTTGCCTTTATATGTGATTGCCCTTTTTTCCCTAGCTGCTCTCATAATTTTCTCTTTTTCTTCATAATTGAAAAGTTTAACAACTATATGTCTTGGTGTTTTCTTCTTGGGGTTTAGTCTAGCTGGTGTTCTTTCTGCCTCCTGTATGGTTATATTGTTTTTTACTCATTAAGCTAAGGAAGTTTTCCTCTAAGCATTCCCTCACTATTTTGGATGTTGGTTTTCTTGATGCCTCATCTTCCGGCAGACTGATAATCCTAATGTTGTTTCTTTTCATAGTATCAGCCAGGCATCTGATATTTTCTTCTGCTTCTCTCATAGACTTGTTAGATTTTTTCTCCCATTTATTAATTCCTACTTGCGAGTCCTCTAGGTCACTTGTCCTGTTCTCTGCCTCCTCCATTCTCTGGCTGAAATCTGAGAGCTTACTATTAGTTTTTGTTAGCTCACTCTTTAGTTCTTGGATTTCCCTTTGGTGCGTGGCCTTTATCTCCTGTCTCAATTCTTCTTTTATCTTTAATGCATCGCTTAAGAGCTGCATATGTGTTAGTAATATCTTGAAGATTTCTTTCTGTGGTTGATCGATCTCCGCACTTTCTATAACTGCAGTTAGGTCCAGCTAATCTTCTTGCATTGGATTCAGTTTCTCTTTTCTTGATACGATCTCCAGGAGCTCTGCGCGTGGGCTTCCAATCTGGTCGCCATATTCCCTCTCTCCTCCTTGGGCAAATTTTTAAGGGGCATCAGTCCTGAAATAGGACATAAAGTTTAATAAATTACCGACTCAAATATAGTATCAATAATAAAGTTGACATAGGATGGAACTCTGATCCATTCTGTTGTAAATAGTGTCTCTCTGAATTGGAATTATATAAATGACACCTTGCACCAAGAAAACAATATTTTTTCCCCATAATGTACCCTTTTACCCAACCTAGAGTATAAGGGTTCATAATCTATTCCTTCCTTTCTTATCAAGTCTTATTATATTTATCTTCATTTACAAAGTTATCATCTGTCGTTTTTTAAACAAAATTTCTTCAATAGTATTGAGTTTTCTCTCTGCCATTACACTGCAATGTCATCAAATTTAATCACTATAATATTTATGAGTTATTTTGCAACTTAAATGAATGAATCCAAATGTATCTCTATATTTTTCTTTCCTTCCAGATATTAAAGTTCACAAAAAACCTAACACATAAAACGTTTATAATGCATATCTTCCTATTTTGTCTCACTCAATTTTTATTATACATTATACTCCAGCCATATTAAATTACCCATATATACTCATGTATCAGCTGCATTTTGTAGCACACTTTATTCCATTTTGTGGTGAAATTAGGTGTGTTGGCTGATATTTGGTTCAGCTTATACTCAGTATATATCGTACTTGCACAGTATCTCCCACCCTTATCCTTCCATCTTTATCTGAAATATTATTCTCTCTCTCTCTCTCTCCCTCTCTCAGATTCCATATATTTGAAATGAACTTCCTTGTTGCTAAAGACTCCAAGTCCAATTTAGCTTTACTTTTACTCCCCCTCCCACCCGTTTATAAGCCACACAGATGAACACTGAGGTCTGAGGGATAAGGAATCTGGAGATTTTTTTTTTTGTTTTAAAAGAGGCACGCTGTATATAGTTACATAATCCATCTCAACAAATGATATAAAAAACAACATGACAGCAGAAGTGTGGGTGAAGGGAGACATCAGACAGTATGAGACATGACAAAATAATGATAATTTATAAATTATTGCAGGATCATGAGGGAGGTGTGGCAGGGAGGGAGGGGGAATATGAGGAGCTGATACCAGGGGCTCAAGTGGAAAGTAAATGTCTTGAGAATGATGATGGCAACAAATGTACACCTGTGCTTGACACATTGGATAGATGGATGGATGAATTGTGGTAAGAGTTGTATGAGCCCCCAATAAAATGATTAAAAGATAAATAAAATAAAAAGACAGCCTGCAGAAGAGGGAAAAAATTGGGATTCAAAAAACCAGAAATAACATGCCATCAAACCCTCCACAATTGTGGTTCTCTCTTTACTTTTTTGGCTCCAAAATCCTTCCTCTCTCTCATTAATATTCTCTCCTCTCTGCTTGTTCCTGTCCTGTCCCTGTCCACAAACCTTGCCTTTTGCTGTATGAACCACTTTTTCTTTGTTTTTCTTAATAATAATAATAGTGTTGTTAAATATTTATCTTTGTAAGATTGACTAAGTTTTCAAAACATAATGTTCTCTAGTTTTGTCTATGTTTGTTGCTCATTGCTTTTTAATGGTGCTTAATATTTCATTGTATAAACATATCAAAATGTTTTTATTATCCATTCCTCTATCATTGGAGTTTTGGGTTGTTTCAATTGTTTTTACTGTAAAGGAAACTGCTGCGATGAATACAGGTGTGCATATGTCTATTTTTATCTTGTTCTTTAGGTGGATAGAGTATATACTGGAAAAGAGTTGACTGCATTTTCATTTGCCAAAATATTGTTGTTTCTTATGCATTACTTTTATTCCATGTATTTATGTGCTCTAGTACATTATCTAAGAGCTGGTATCTCAGTAGCTGAGTATTCACTACTAACTGGAAGATCAGAAACACAGAAGCCACTCCATGGAAGAAAGAGCACAGAATTGAACACCTTCATGGGCATCTCTTATCTCTCTGATATGGTGACCATGAGCGTATTAGAGGGAAATTAGTTTGTTTTCCCTTTTTAAGATGGGAAGGGGTTCACTATATATGTCATGTCATAATTGTTTGCTTTTTGGCATATTACCACTATTAAATTGTGATAGGAAATGCAATTTTATTATCTATTCTTTCCTTCTTTCACCCATTAAGTATATTCCATGATAAATACTTAATACATGCTTGGAGTGAAAAACAGTTTAAGTGAAAGAAAGTGTAATTTTTCCAGTATTGGGAACCACATTTTCCATTTTGAAGTAACACACTGAGTGTATTTTTCTTAAAATAGTAGTTAGTTGCTGCCTTATAAATCATTCAGTAGAAAGTAGGTTGTACTTGTAAATGAATAAAATAAGGTTTCCATTTTTTTATTTTTAGTCACTTTGACTATTAAAACAACTGTCCCGTTATCTTGTATAAATACTCAACAAGGATTATAAGACAGTCTTTTTTTCTAAGGTTTGAGCTGATACCTAAGTCAACTCAGTCTCATGAAAGATAACTTTTTTTCATGTTAAATATTTAATAAAGCATACTCTTATCAATTTCTCTCTTCACTAAATAGAAGAGTGTAGTGTCAACTATAAATATATGTATTTCATGCGAACTCTTCCAATTAATTTATGAAAAGTTAAATAAAAATAAACCTGATCTGGCTTGAATATTAGTAGCATTTCACATGGGGTTTTATTCTTTTTTGTGTAAACATGAAGTTGATTTTGAAATATGAGGAAACAATATTTCCTTTTTTTGAGAAGAATTGATAATTATTATTCTTTAAGTATTTACTAATGAAGACAAGCAGTTTGGGGCTTTCCTTTATTGTTTATTTAAAACTAATGATTCAACCACAATATTTGCTACAAACCTACTCAGATTTCTTATTTCTTCTTTTTTTTCTCACTCAATATATATATATTTAAATTTTTTCTCTTTTAAAAAACTAATTTTATTGGGGACTTGTGCATCACTTATCACAATACATACATACATATACTGCACCAACCTCACTCACTTGCCTGCTGTAGTCATCATTCTCCACATCTCCGCTTTTCCACGTGAGCTCTTGATTTCAGCTTCTCCTCCCTTCCTCCCCCTGCTCTCCCCTGCCCGACCACCCCTCATTATCTTATAAATTATTATTTTATCATATCTTAACATTGCCCGACATCTCCCCTCACCCACTCCTCCAATGACTGTCCTCCAGATAGGAGGCTATGTATAGATCCTTGTGATTGACTCCCCCTCTTTACCCCACCTTCCCTCCACCTATCCGGTAACTCCAGTCTCACTACTGGCCCTGAGGGGTTCATCTGCCCTGGGTTCCCCAAACTTCCAGTTCCCATCTTTACATGTACCCCTTCCAGTCCAGTTGGATTTGTAGGACACAGTATTTCTAACCATTAGACTCACAGAAACCCTATAGAACAAAATAAAAGTATTATAGGGTTTCTTATATGGTAATATTTCTTTTATCAGCCTACTGCCAAACTTTTGACCAGCCAATCAGTGCTTAAACTACTGTGCTACGGAGGTCAAAGTCAATCTGCATACATGAATGTTTAGAAATTTTCAAAAGGTACTCTGAATGCTAAGCCACCTTGAATTTAATGTCTCTTTCATATTTACCCCTCAAACCTCTTTAAGGCTTACTGTTGACTTACTATGCTAAAGTTGTGGAATCTAATAAAAGATGCCATAGGCTACCCATGTCCTACAGTGAAATCTCACTAAGGATGATTTCTGGTGTATATGTAGAAGTTCCAAAATGCTGTTTTCTCAGATCTGTAAGCCAAGATGAGCTGTTTTTGTTATACAATGGCAAATTCATTCCAACTAGTGACCTCAAAGGACACAGTAGAACTCTCCATAAGGTTCCAAGCTTGCTGTCATTAGGTGAGTAGGTTGACATAGGTTTTCCTACTACTGAGGCACTGAGTGAGTCAGACCCACAGGTCTTTGGTTTGCAATCAAGGATTTAACCATTTCCTTAGCAGGACAGACTTCATGATTCACTGTGTTATTGTATAGTGTCAACTCAATTGGAGCCATATCTATCATATTAGATATATTAGAACTGAAATTAAAAACTCATTTAAAAAACAGCCAAGAAAGAAAATATCAAAGTGGATGTCACAGCATAATTTGAAACTTGCTCATGCAAATGAAAGAAATGATTAACTAAACAGAATGCATGCAAAATTTCTACAGGCATCTCCAGAAGACAAAGTAAAGTATAATGAAATTTGCAAAGACAGGTAGTTGGAAAGCTAATGGTAAGAAAACACTCAGTACTACTCAACTGAAATAATTGGAGAAAAAATTCAAACCTACACTGAGGGAAAATACTGGGCAAAATATTGAATAATGTCGGAAGCATCTAAAGAAGATGGGAGGAATACATCAAAACGAAGGATAGCAAAAGAACCTGCTGACATTCAAACATTTAAGAGAATCAAGGACAAATGACATGGAAGAAGTCCAAACTTCACTGAAGCATTTGTGAAAACAAGTCTTCAAGTATTATTAGTATGCCAATCATGAAAGCCAAGGAAAATAATGGGAACCAATAGAAAAATCTCTGCATGCTCATGGTGTTCAGTAGCATTCCTACATCTATGTCAGAGTTGTGGAAGATTTAGCCAACTGACAGAAAAAAGATTCAAAGAAAGGTTGCCCAATAGAATGTGGAAATCATTGAACAATACGATTAATATCACATGTAAGCCAAATTTTTCTGAAGATACTGTAACAATAGTTAGAATAGTACATTGATATAGAGTTGTCAAAAACCAAAGCTGGGTTGTAAAGAAGACATGGCAAAGGGGTAGTATTGGTGATATAAAATGACTGAGAACAGAGAATCCCAGAAAGGTGTTCACTTGTGTTTTATTGATTAGATGAAAACATTCAACCTTGTGGATCATAATAAACTATGGATAGCCTTGAGAAGAATGCAATTCCAAGAACATTTCATTGTGTCTATGTGGAATCTCTATATGGGTCAACATGCAGTGAGTCATTCGAACAGAACAAAGGAATGCTGCATGTTTAAAATTAGGAAAGATGAGTGGCAGGGCTACATGTTCTCAATATGTTTATTCAATTGGTATGATGAGCAAATACTCTGAGAAAGTGGGCTATGTGAAGAATTCGGGATTAGAAGTAGGCTTATTAACAATCTATAATATACAGATGACAAACGTGATTGTTGAAAGGGAGAACCTGAAATATTTGCTGATGAAGATTATGGATTATAACCCTTAGTATTAATTATAACTCAATTAAAACAACCAAAGTCCCCTAACCTGTAATAATAAACCAAATCATGATAAGCAGAGGATTTATCAATGTTGTCAGAGACTTCATTTTGCCTCAATCTATAGTTAATGAACATGGAAGCAGCAGTCAAGAAATCAAACAATTTTATTGAACAAATCTGCAGCATAAGTGTTGAAGAGAAAAAAAATGTCACACAAGGGGCCTGCCCAACCCTGAATTTTCAATGGTCTCATCATCATTTGAAAGTTAAACCATGAATAGGAAAATTATTGTTGTTGTTAGGTGCTATAGAATAATGAAGCCCTTACAATAATTGATGCATTTGAATTATGGTGCTGGAAAAGAAAATTAAAAATATTGTGAACTTCTAGAAGGGCAAGAAAATGTGTTTTGGAATCAAGACAACTAGAATGCTAATTAGAAGAAAGGATGGTAAGATTTAACCTCAGATACTTTGACTATGTTTTCAGGGGACACCAATTTTCTGGAGACTCTGGAAAAGCACTTTATGCTTAGAGTGTAATGCCACTGAAACATAGGAATATTCGTAGGAAAGGGGTTAACAGAGTGAGTACTGCAATGAGTTAAAGCATACAATTATGAAGATGACACAGGACCTGGCACTGTTTCATTTTGTTGTGCATAGTTCGCTGTCAAAATTCGCCTGATGGTACCTGACAACAATAGCAATAACAGGAACATCTTTTACTACAAATTAACATCATCAACATGAATTATAAGAACTATAATATTTTGGGCTGAGCCTCAGTGGTGTAGTGGTTGTGTGCGGGACTGCAGCCCACTGTGATGGAGGTTCAATTCCAGCAGCGGCTCCACAGGAGCAAAGGCTGGGTCTCCTATTCTGATCACCATAGGGCAGTGGCTCCCCCTGAAAAAAACACACAAAAACAAAACAAACAACAACATCAAAAAATAAATATAACATTTCATGTTTCCTTAGTCAGCACAAGTACTAAAAATAAATATAATATTTAAATATTAGTTACTAGGGTTTTATTTTTCTTGGTTCCTTAATAGACAAGAGAACTGTGTGAATAACGCACCCTTTATGAAACAGGACTGTAAGTAGGATGACATATTTTCATTAATTGACTATGGCACATTCACTCTTAGGGATTAAGTTAATTTGCTCTTCAAAACCTCTCTTTCCACCATCATGGTCTCCCCCTAGTTTCAGATCCTTATTCAGAGAATAAGACAATATTGAGGATTGAGTAATAAAACAAAATGCAATGAACATGGAAAATCAAACCTGGCATTTAGGAGGCAGTTTTAATATGCCTCAAATTCTCACATCCTTAGACCGTTGCAGAGTTAATAGACTTATTGTTATGGCCTGTGGAACTATAGAATAGAAATAACTGATGAGGAAACAAATTAACTAAAACATAGTTAAGACATCTCCTTTGTGGTGATTGATTAAAATTTGGTTCACAGAGAATTATTTTGAGTGATGCAGAAACAAGAAGTCAAACCAATTAAGGTCTTTAAAGAACCCAGAGAACTTTACTCCAAAACTCATGTTTACTATTGCTTTCCCATGGAAATAATTGTTTTCTTTTCACCTGAATTTTCCACCTCAGTCACTCCATTCCTCAAACAGAATATTTCAAAGTCCTTTCTCATTTCTGGCCTCATTTTCTGTTTCTCCCTCCTATTCTGCTTCATCACTTACTCTTTTTACTGACACCCACTTCCCATGATAGTATTGTCAGTAGTTTTGTTACACATACCACAGTCGTACGTTTTGTCCCCAGTTCCACCTCCTTTAACTAGGTATCTGTTGAAAAACACTTTTCCAGATAACCTGCAAGAATGAAATGACAAGTAGATGCTTTTCTTACTCAGTATGAAAATTGTGTGCACTAGACTATATTGATTGAAATGTATTCCCCTCAAGAAATAAGAATCACACTATAGTCGTCAGTTCTGATCACTATTTTTATAAAGAGACATTACCCAACCATGGGTGGCTACTGGAAGGTGTCTAAAATATTGAAGGATATTAAAGGGATTATCAAGTGTGTCAGTCCGGGTAAACTAGAGGAACAAATTTCATAGACACACATATAAGGAAAGTGTTTATATACAAGAGGAACAGGACATTAAGCCCATTCCAGTTCAAAGTCATAAGTCCGATATTAACCCACGTGCCCCAAATCAGTCTATAAAGTCTCCTTCCGACTCATGAAGTCACAGGTCAGTGGGTACAAAACACCGGCGCTGGCACGGGTCTCCCCATGGTTCCTTGCTTCCAGGCTCAGGGTTCATCTACAGCACAAGCAACTCATCACTGGCAAAGGTCTCCATCTGGCCGCCCCAGCTTCAGAGGTCTGGCAAAGCTGTGTAGTCTCTCTGCCGGCTCCTCCAACTTCTCGGACGCTGCCAGCTTGTCTTGTCTGTGATTAATCGCCTCTGAGACTAACTCCCAACAACTGGGGAAGATAGCTTCTTAACTTCATGAGTGAAATATCGCGAGATTTCCCAGTAGTCTCAGGAGAAAGCCTGAGAGCCACATAGAGGTCTCATTGGCTACTCAATGGCTATCTCCAGATTAATAGGCTAGACTCCACTCCTACATTTCAATCATAAATTAACATAAGCACATGACTGCCACATCAAGAATGACAACAAAAGCAACTGTAGCAAAATAGGTCTTATAAAATTTAGATATTATTCTTATTCAAGTGAAAGACACACTCTAAGTTGGGAAAAATGCTTAGGAGACACATATCCCATAAGGGTCTAATATCCAAAATATATTATGAAACATCAAAAAGTGCTAACTCTATCACTTACCTGAAAGTTTGATCATTTCAAGATCTATCTTAAATCACAATGCTGTCTGTAATTAGGATTACATCTATCAGGCATCAAGTGTATCCAATTAATACAACAGTATTATTCCAATTTATGCACCAACCACAACAACTAATGATGGAGAAGTTGAAGAATTCTATCAATGTCTTCAGTCTTAAATCAAGCAAACATGCAATAAAGAAACATTGATAATTATTGGAAATTTAAGTACAAAATTCAGAAATAAGGAAGAATGAACAGCAGTTGAAAAACATGATCATAATGATAGGAACAAACCTATATATTGCATGATAAAAATTTTCAAGACTAATGACTTGTTCATAGCAAATATTTTTTTGTTTTGTATTGTGGGGGGGCATCACTGCCTCTGGTGGTCATGGGAGCTACCCAGCGCTGCTCCTGAGAGCCGCCACTGTATTTGAACCACCAAACCTGTCGGCCACAGTCAGGCACTCAACCACTTGCACCACCGGGGCTTAGCCACAAATGTTTTCTAATAAGCAACTCAAAAGGTGATTTCGCACATAAAATTCTCCAGGTAGAATGCACAAAAACAAAATTAACTACATCTGTGAGAAGACTTTAGCCCAAGGACTGTGAAACAGACCATAAATTGCTCCTAAGTAAATTCCGGTCGAAGCTTAAGAAAATTAAAATAAATCCATTAAAGCCAAGAACAGCCTTGAGTATATCTTACCTGAATTTCAAAAACATCTCAAGAAGACATGTGGCCCATTGAACACTAAGGACAAAAGATCTGATGAGTTGTAGGAGGACATCAGGAATATCCTTCATGGGAATATCCTTCATGGGAAAAATCAAGGGATCTTTGAAAAGACAAGATATAAAAAAACAAAAAACAAAGTGGATGTCAAAAGATACTCTGAAATTTGTCTTTAATCATAGAGTAGCTAAGGATAATAGAAGAAATGGTGAAGTCAAAGAGTTGAATAGAAAATTTCAAGGGCAGTTTGAGAAGAGAAAATAAAATATTCAAATGTAATGTTCAAAGACAGAATTAGATATCAAAAAGGAAGAACACAATGAGCATACCTTAAAATGAAAGAATTCAAGAAAGGACTCAAGTCCGAAATTGTCATCTTGAAAAATTCTATTAGCAAAGTATTGAATGATGTATGAAGCATCAAAAAAAGATGCGAAGGGTATACAGTCACAGTACCAAAAAGAACTGGTCAACACTCCATTCCAGGAAGTACTATATGAGCAAGAACCACTGGTGATATAGGACGACGTTCGAGCTGCCCTGAAAGCACCAGCTCAGAACCAGTCTCCAGGAATGAATGAACTTCCAATTGAAAAGTCTAAACAAGCTGATGACGAACTCGATGTACTTATTCCTCTCTCCCAGTGTGGCGGTCATGTGCTTATGTTAATTTCACGATTGAGATGTAGGGGTGGAGTCTGGCCTGTTAATCAGGAGAAAGCCATTGAGTAGACAATGAGGCCTCTGTGTGGGCATGGCTTTCACCTGAGACTCCTGGGAAATCTCACGATATTTCCCTCGTGAAGATGAGATGCTATCTTCCCCATTTGTTGGGAGTTAGTCTCAGATGATTAATCACAGGCAACACAGAATGGCGGTGTCTGAGAGGCTGGAGTAGCCAGCGGAGAGACCACACAGCTTTACCCTGATGGAGCCGGACCTCTGAGGCTGGGGCAGCCACATGGAGGCCTCTGCAAGCAATGAGTTGCTTCTGCCACCACGGGATGCTGTTGATGGACCCTGAGCCCTGGAAGCGAGGAGCCATGGGGAGACCCCTGTCGGTGCCAGGACCCATTGACCCGTGACTTTGTGAGTCAGAAGGAGACTTTATGGACTGATTTCGGGCATATGGGATAATATCGGACTTGTGACTTTGAGCTGGACTGGGCTGGGATGTTTTCTCAATGTCCTGTTCCTCTTGAATATAAACCCATTCCTTATACCTATATGCGTGTCTCCGAAATTTGTTCCTCTAGTTTACCCGGACTGACACACCCAGAAAAATTTTAAAGCCAACTACTTGACCAGATCACAGGAATAAATCTGTATTGATATCGATGTCCCCAAAGTGACCCAACAATGCTCAAATAATAGAACAATATCATTGATATCACATGTAAGTCAATTTTTTTTAATTAAGAATTTTTTTAATTTTTTGGGGGGGCATCACTGCCCTCTGGTGGGAGTGGGAGGCCCAGTCTTGCTCCTGGAGAGCTGCTGCTGGATTTGAACCATCAAACCAGTGGGCTGCAGTAACCACTATGCCATTGAGTCTCAGCCCCCATTTTTTAAGATCATCCAACAATTGTTGCAGCAATACATTTAGGGAACTATCAGAGGTTCAGGTTGGATTAAGAAAAGAATGTAGAACAAGGGATATCATGGTTTAGGTCAGAAGGATCTTGGCCTAAACCAGACAACACTAGAAAGGTGTTTACATGTGTTTTATTGATTATGCCAAGGCATTCAACTTATGTTTTATAGATTATGCCAAGGCATATGTGTGGATCATAACAAATATAGATAGCCTTGAGAAGCATGGGAATTTCAGGGCATTTCACGTGCTCAGCTAGAACTTGTACATGGCTGGAGGTGATGGGGCAAACAGAGAAATGGAATATTGCATGTTTTAAAATTAGGAAAGATGTGCAACAGGGTTGTATCCTCTCACCATATTTATTCAATCTGTACACTGAGCCAAAACTCAAAGAAACTGGTTTACATAAAGAAGAGTATGGCATCAGAGTTGGAGGAAGATTTATTATAAACTCTGACATGCAGATGACCCAATCTTGCTTGCTAAAAGTGAGCAGGACTTGAAGCATTTGCTGATACATGTAAGGATTGTAGTTTTAAATGTGGAATATAAGTCAGTGTCCAGAAGACAGACATCCTTACAACTCATAAATGTGATAGAGAAAAGGTTGGGGCGCTCAAGGATTTGGTCTTTCTTGTAATACAACTGATACTCATCAGAGTAGCAGCCAAGAGATCAAAAGATGAATTGGATTAGATAAATCTACACAAAATTTCTCTACAGAGAAGCAAGGACACTACTTGAAGATTAAGGCATGTCTTACATAAGCCATGGTATTGTCAATGTTCTCATATGGATGTGAAAGTTGCATATGGAATGCAAATGTCTCAATGGGAATGCATGCATCTGACTTGTGGTGCTGGAGAAGAATATTAAATGTACCACGAACTGCTAAAAAGGACAAACCAATCTGTCTTGGAGAGAGCCAGTGTGCTTCTTAGAGGTAAGGATGGCGAGGTTTCATTTTACGTAAAGGGGTCAACTTGTCAGGGAAGAGCCGTCCCTGGAGAAAGACATCATGTTTGGTCAAGTGGAGGGGCGGGAAGGGAGAGAAAGGCCCCCAAGGAGATGAATGGGCACCATGGCTCCAACAGCAGGTGTAGGCCTAGAAGCAACGGGGAGGCTGGAGGAGGACCAGGCAGGATTTTGCCCTGTTGAGCACAAAGCTGCTGTGAGCTGGAACGGGCGCGATGGCTCCCAGCAAGAGCAGCAACTGCAACGTCCTCTCCTGACTTACACGTCCAGTCTGACAAATGGAAAGCCTTCTCATGGTTTGAGAGAGAGAGAGGGGGAGGGGGGGAAGTGAGTTACATAAAGGAATGTTTGGATTTTTCAATATTTACACCACTGAGAAGTCTCCTTATTTTAAAATGCCCTGCGGTGAACTTTCAAATTCGTTCTACTGGCAGACAATTTTTTAATATCATTTATATTTTCTCCACTGTTATGATTGCATGTATAATTTTTTTCTGGTAGAATAAGTAAAATAAGCTAAATTACTGTTCCATATAAGAATCAGATGTTTGAAATTTTAGTAATTCTCAACAAAAACAGCTAAATCTTTCCACCTGCATTCATATGGACATATGGAAATTAGCATAATATGTAATTATATGCACACAATATTAAAATAAAATTGTGTATTTATTTTAAGCTTTAAAATTATTTTTAATAATTACCATATATATAACAACTAAACGATTGTGGTATATGCTTTTTATGATGATTCAATAGAATTGTTTTCCTACCTACTTTTCCTTTTTTTATTGGTACACAGAATAGCCAGCGCACAATTAGCACATCATGACTCACCTGCACTCTTGCGGGAATAATAAAATTACAATTCCATCACATTATATTAGAAACTGCAGTTGAATTTTGGCTACCTTTGTTTTTCATACATATTCACACATAGAGTTTGGAATGATCCAATCTCAATACTCTTAAAAATTCTAAACAAAGTGCTTGATCTTACTTAGAAAGGCTCTCTCCTTTTAAAAATAAGTGATTACTTAACTGGACAATTCTATATAGTATAATGTTTTTAGCAAAGTCATTCTGCTTTCCTTTGTTGTTGTTGTAAGTAGGTGACATCTAGTCAGTTTGACTCACGGCAACTCTAGATAAAGCAGAACAAAACCAAGCCCAGTACTGCATCATCCTCTTGCTCTCACGTCTCATCCTGTTGTCGCAGCCATTGTGTCCATCTAGCTCCTTGAAGGCCTTCTTTTCCGCTGCCCGTCCACATAACAAGCATCATGTCCTTCTCCAGGGCCTGGTTTCTCCTGACATGTCCAAAGTATGTGAGTTGAAGTCTTACCACACTTGCATATAAGGCACACGCTAGTCGTACATTTCTTCCACGACCGATCTGTTTGTTCTTTTGGAAGTCCATGATACTTTCAATATTGTTCTTCAACACGGCAGTTCAACGGCACTTATTTTTCTTCTTTCTTATTCAATGTCCAACTTGCAAATGCATATGCAATGATTGAAAATACCATGACTTTGGTGTGGCACACCTTGCTCCTTAAAATAACATTGTTGCTCTCCAATACTTTAACGCGGCCTTTGCAGAGCTCTACCCACACTGAGAGCAGGAACCCTTGATCGTCATCACCAAATGCTCAAGTCCTCACTTTTAGCAGGTGTGGTTCTGGATTTAGAGAAAAGCAAATAGTAAAATGAACTAGCTAATTTTCAAAGCAATAGCAAGAAAATGTGTTTGCTGGGATTTAAGAAAGTGCCCTTTTATCAGTGGAAAATAGTTTGCCGACTGAGTGTCAAGCTGAATTCTTAATCTTCTATGCATTCTTAACATTAACTAATTTATTAATCTAGTTATTTATTTTCACAGTGGGGTATATTTAGTGGTCATTTTTACAGAAATCATGCATTTTACCAGTCATATTTTTTTAGCACCAAGCTCTTGAGTCTGCCTCTTTATTGTACCCTCAGTAACTAAAGTTTAAGTCAAGTATGCATTTTTCTCATATTTAATGAAACTACCATCAAAACAATGTCAAGGTGCCAGTTGTCTCTTGACTGGATTTCTGGGGCTTTATTTGCTGATGAAGTGGATTGCATTTACAAGGCCACCATTCAGTTTCTAAGTCCTTGACCAAAGAGCATTCAATTGCTTCACTGTTGAATTTTTAGAGGGCAATAACAATTTCAATATAAAATATTAAAAGTTCATTCTTCTTATACAAGTCACAATAAATCTGAGTGAATACTTTACCCTCCCAGGAAACAACATAGAGGAAGCAATTCTTATCACTCCAGAAGTTATTACAATGCCCAGAAAATCCTCTAAAGGAAACAAAATATATGTATATTACAGGTTATGGAAGCTTTGATAAGTGGGTGTTTCATATTGAACACACTCATAAACCATGCTTTATGTAAAAAGGCCAGCACTAAACCACAATTATGTGATTTAATATTGCATACCCAATTTGTGTTAAGGATGTGTCCCTGTGCTAAGAACCCACAATAATACTGGATAAGAATTGTTCCCATTGGCCTCAGACCCTCCATGGATACAATATCTAATAAATGACCTTGACGATAAAGTTGTTTTAATTAGCTACAGAAAACCAAATGGTGAAAGTTCCATCACAAGTGATCTTTCTTGCCTCAAAGCTAGTCAGGCTAAATGGGTGTCCATTTCTTTACACCATGGACAGAAAACCCTGAGGAACATGTCCCACCCATTTGTTTGTGTTTTTTTTGGCATCACTGCCCTCTGGTGGTAAGAGTAGGAGGCCCAACCTTGCTCCTGGAGAGCTGCTGCTGGATTTGAACCTCCAAATCAGTGGATCGCAGTCCCACACACAACCACTGCACCCTGGGACTCAGCCATGTCTTTTTTTTCCCACCTGGTTTTAAGTTTCAGGATTGTCTTTTTCACTGCAGAAGGTACAATGCAAGTTTCCTACCTGATCTCCTAGAGGGGGTGTTTGCCAGACATTTAGACCCCAGCTATCTTTGCTTGTCTGCATTATATCTCTTTGGCCACTTATTTAGATAGTCCTTTAGATTTCAGAAGGTGAGTTGTAATCATTTTTATGAAATTCAGAGAAGGTAGCATGGTGGGGGTGGAGAAGGAATAGCTAATATTTATAGTTATTTCAGTTATTCAGTACATCCTCTTATGTACATTGATGGTGAAATATTTTAGTTAGATCTATGGTGATTCAATCATATCTGGACCTTCATGGTATTTGAGCACTCTCCTATTCCACCACTCAGGCTGTTCTTTATAATAGGACTGCTGGGAGGCAGTCTCTCTCTCCTCCATGGGAAATGCTTCGTTACCTTATGAAAACACCCATAATCAAGATGATTCCTTCTTATGGAAATCCCATGACTATAAAGTAGAACTTTGCTCCAAAGAGGTTTCAAGGCAGTGCTCTTTTAGAAATGGATCACTAGGCCTTTTCTTTAGGAACCCTAGGTGGTTTTCAATTGCTGGTCTTATGGTTATTTATCAAATGCTTAATTCTTGTGGATAACTTTATTTTGAAATGACATAATTAACTGGACTTACGCAATTCAGTTTAAAGAATGAAATCGATGTTGGGATCTAGGATAAATATGTAACTTTGAATTTTAAAGATTTGGGTCCAAACTCTACAGAACCAATTAATTTAATAATTAGGATTGAGAGAGAAAGGAGGGAACCAAGAGAGAAAAAGAGACCAAAGTTGTCTACCAAACCTTTAGAAGAAACGTCCATCAAGGTTGAAAACTAATAATGTATACTGTTTGCCAAAATGTCCACTTAACATTGTTGGAACATTATAAGAAAGAGATAAATTTATAATTTTATCAGCAATATCATTCATGAAGCATACTACCTGAGTGAGTCAAAAAGTTTTGTGGCAAAATTACAACAGACTTTATTAAACATAGATATCAAGATGTTTTCTGGTATACTTTTCATTTTTTAAATATATGTATATATGCCCCAGAGATAGTATTTCTATATTTCCAACTTCTCTCCAAAGAATTATTCCCTCTTCTACTTTGAGCATACCAAATTGAAGTTCCAACATTCTAGAGAAACTCAAACATTGTTGATTTTAATTATTTTTGTTTTTTGATATTGGGAACAAAAAGAAGTTTGGAGGAGCAAGATCAAGGATTTAAGATAAAGAGGATGTGTTTTGCTAATAAAATCTCTTCAGAGGGCCTGAGCCCTGGTGGCGCAGTGGTTTTGCATGGGACTGCGGCTCACTGGGATGGAGGTTCAATTGCAGCTCCACAGGAGCAAAGGCTGGGCTTCCTACTCCCACCACCAGAGGGCAGTGATGCCTCCCCCAAAATCTCTTCAGAAAGCCCTTGCTTCCCTTGAAGGATGAGCAGGTGGGTTGCTGTGACAGGAAAAGCAACAGCAGCAGCAACAAAGAGCAATGACTCAACACAACCCCCCTGGCTTTCTCCTCACCAATACAGCTTCAATTTTCTTAAAATTTCTTCATAATAAGCTCCTATGATGATCATGTGTCCATCAAAAATACTGATCAAGATTGCACCCTTGGAATCATTAAAAAGTGTTTTAACCTTCTGAGCTCACCTCTCTATTGTCACAGTAGATTTTGTATGCCACACTTTTAGAGTTGACCTCCTTTTTTGAAGGCATCCTAGCAAGACTAAGAAAAGGGTATTTCTGAGAGAACTTGTCTGCACTCATCCACTTGCAGAGTCAAGTTTAAGTACATTTTATTTGCAATAAACATGTATATGTGTGACCCGAAAATCTATTAGCAAAACCTTTTGATTTATCCTCACACTGAAGTACTCATTGCTTGGTTTTGTTTCCATATTGATTATGAGAGTTTATCAATTTATAGTTATGGAAAAATCTACATATTTTTTCAACATTTATAGCTGATTTAGTATACTTTCAAAATTCATTCCATCTGCTTGCCATCTCTAATGCCTTCTTTCATATGAGAAATGGTTTGCTCACTATTCCATGCCAGCATTTCAATTTAGAGGAACTTTGAACTAAGGACCAAAGTAAAATCACAAAATGTATCATGAGATATCATTGGTAAATTCAGTGTTCAGGATTATTTGAGTCACTACTCATGACTCTTTATTAAACTAATTATTTACGAAGAAATAAGACTCGTTTTTGTGTCTTAAGGGTAGACCATCCAAAGGAGACTATAATCATCTGTAGAATTAGCAGAGACTGTGTGACACAATAGGAGAAAATAATAGTGTGTTCAATTAGCTATAACTCTGAGATGTATATAAGCATACTTAGATTCCTAAAAAGACAATAGATGTCAGATTATGCAGAAGTAAAACAGTCAACAATTGGGTGAGGTGATACCACAGAGACAAACTGGTGGGAAGGCATGGTAAACACTGTGAGCAACATTTGATTTATAAAAGGACACATGCACATTCAATCATAGGGAACACAGTGCCCACAGTAGTGCCAATAGGAAATTTAATGTCACTGAGGGCTAGGTGTTATGCTGATGATTGCATGGTCTATGATTTAAAATCACTAGCCCCTTTTTAGGAGAAGGATGAAGCTGTAAGTTCCCCTAAAGATTTAGAGCTTCAGAAATTATAAGGAGTATTTTCACTCTGCCCTATAGTGTCATTTTGAGTCAGAATATAAATGGAATGAAAGTGGGTTTGTAATGGGAGGAAAGGAGCCCCTGGTAATACAATGGTTAAGTGTTCAGTTGCTCAATGAAAGACTGGCAGTGCCAACATACCAGTCATTATATGAGAGAGAAGAACTGGTGATCTGCTCTCCTAAAGATTATTGATGAATAGGTTACAAGATGGGCTACTAGGTCTAAGGTCAGTAGTTTGAATACACCATGAGGCTTCCTCTCCCAAAGTTACAGCCTCAGAAACTCCATGGCAGTATCGTTTTTGTTTGTTTGATTTTTTAAATCTGTACTATGGAGTTATAGCCTTCTGAGTTCACCTCTCTACTGGCACAGTAGATTTCAAAAGCCACACTTTCACAGTGGACCCTCTTTTTTGAAGGCATCCTAGCAAGACTAAGAAAAGGGTACTTCTGAGAGAACTTGTCTGCACTCATCCACTGATTACAGAGTCATGTTTAAGCACATTTGTGTGTGCAATAAACATGTGTCTGTATGACCTGTAGTAGCAAAACCTTTTGACTTACCCTCACACTAAAGTACTCATGGCTTGGTATCTAGGATTCAAATCACAGCTCCAGAATGTGTACTGACCATAATTTTTCAGTGTTTCCAGTGTTGTGGATAGGAGAGAATAGTTGTGAATGTCGATGTAGTTCTACAGATCTGGCAGGTCAGAGAAGAGGAGAAAGAGACCCAGCTGTGCATTGACTAAGAGCTTGCTGGCTAATTGAAAGGCTGACAGTTTGAATTCAATAGCAACTGCAGAAGACAGAAGTATGGCCAGCTGCTTCCGTAAGGATGATTACCTTGAAACCCTGTGGGACGTTTCTATTCTGTGTGATAGGTCATCGTGAGTCTGAATCAACTTGACACCAATGGATTTTTTTAATTTAGAGAGCACTGGAGGTGGGGTGATGTGTTAGCCTGGGCAGACTTGGGAAGCAAATTCATCCAGAGACTCATGTGTATAGGGTAGAGCTTTATATATAAGAGCAATTTAAGACTGAGAAAACATCACAGTTCAGTCCAGACCAAGATCATAAGTTTGATATTAGCCAATTGGCCCAATACCAACCTATAAATTCCTCTTCAGACTTTTGAAACACATACAATGATGCTGATTGCAGAAGATCACAGACCGGGGGATGGAAGGTCTTGTAGATCCAGGGGAAGCATCTCAGCGCTGACCTGGGTCCCCACGTGGCTCCTCCATCTCCAGGGCTCTAGCATAGTTCCATGTGTCTTGTCAGCAAGCCTGACACATGGGTACCAATCATGTGTCCCACCTCCAGTGAGCTATTTATCTCTGCAACACCACCCAATGAGGTCATCAAACTGGTGCCTGATTGACAGGCTAGACTCCACCCCCTCACTCTTGAGTCTCAATTTGAAAACTGATTATATAACTACAATAGTTGATAATAAAACAAATACACATCCTGGACTAAATTGAAAGTAAATTGATTAGTAATAGCAGAAATAAGGAAACACAATGGATATAAATTAAATATATGTTATATACTTTACACTCTCATTTTATTCTGTACTTCACATAATCTGTTTCTTTAAGTAATAAAATCACTGTCATGCATTATCAGAAACAAAAGAACTAAAATTTTTTTATTGTAAATGAGGTGGAGTACAGGTGGAGGACTGTAGGGGTGGAGTCTAGCCTGTTAATCTGGAGATAGCCAATGGGTAGCCAATGAGGTCTCTGTGTGGGCATGGCTTTCTCCTGAGAATTCTGGGAAGTCTTGTGGTATTTCCGAATTGGAGAAGAGAAACCTGACTCTCAGTCTCCAAGAAGATGTACCACTAACAAGACAAGATGACAGTGTCTGAGGAACTGGAGGAGTCAGAGGAGAAGCCACACAGCCTTACCCTGATTGAACCAGACCTCTGAGGCTGGAGAAACCACATGGAGACCACAGCCAGCACTGAGTTGCTTCTACCACCACTGGATGCTGTTGATGGACTCTGAGCCCTGGAAGAGAGGAGTCATGGGGAGATCTCTGCCAGCACCAGGATATTTGACTGCATGTGTTTGGTGAGTCAAAAGGAGACTTTAGACTGGCATCGGGCATATGGGCTAATGTTGGTTTTATGGCCTTTGTCTGGACTAGGTTGGGTTGCTTCTCAATGTTCCATTCCTCTTATATATAAACCTTTCCTTTATATCCATATGCATACCTATGAATTTGTTTCTCTAGTCTACCCAGGCTAATACAAGGACCCAAAGTCCATCTGGAGGTAACAGACTTCTCCTTACAGAAGGAGGATATAAACTAGTTAGGGTGCCGTGTAGCAATGATGCAACTTTTCTCTGGTTCTTCAATGCTTCCTCCTTCCCACTGCCATGATTCTAGTTCTGCCGCACAAATCCGGCTAGACCAGAGGATGTACACTGCTACAGATAGGAGCTGGAAATACAGAGGATCCAGGACAGATATGCCTTCGGGACCACTGATGAGAGTGGCAATACTTGAAGAGTGGAGAGAGGGTGAGGTAGAAAAGGGAAACCGATTATAAAGATCTATATAAAACCTCTGCCCTGCGGTATGGTCAATGGAGAGGTTGGTGAAGTGAGACATCAGATAGTGTAAGATATGGCAAAGTAATAATAATTTATCAATTATCTATGGTTCATGGGGGGTGTTGCAGGGAGTTAGGGGGAAATGAGGAGCCAATGCCAAGGGCTTGGGTAGAAAGCAAATGTTATGAAATTTAATATTTTAATAAAAAAATAAAACAAAACAAACCCACTGCCATGTTTTATTTCTAGACTACTTTTAAAGCTGCAGTCAAGCATTCACTGATTATTTTTATCTGCCTATGTACTTACTTTTCTTATTGTAGCCCATTTTTGACTCCTTAATACACACTACAGGCTGTGGCTCACAATATGTCCTATTCACTAAAAAATTATATGACCTCATTCACCTTTGCACATAAGGTATTCATCTGGATTGCTGGCCAACTTATAATTGTGCTTGAGTTGGGGAATATCTTTTCCCTAACCAGCTGGGTCAAGAAGGAAAAAACTGGAGGTGCCAATGAAACTGGTTGAATAGGGATGTCTGTCGGCTGACCAACAGTGCTTAAAATGAGTCCTGGGTATTGGCAGAATTGTGAATGGCATTGCTGCTCTTATTTATCAAAAATAATTTCTAAGTAGAATTCAATTGTGCATTCAATAGATAATTTTATTACTATAAGTACTGCTTTTGTCCAGGTCTCATCCCTAAAAATTCCCCTTAACCTCTTTTAAACTAAAATTGGCTCATCTGAAAACATGATTGCTATGTAATATTTTAGGTCCATTCCATTTGCAAATTATTGACAATTATTTTACACATATGACCAGTTGGGAAAAAAGTAGAGTAGCTATTTTCACCCTGTGTAGCTATTGGTTTTGCTGGGTAATCATGGAATAATACCATCTTTTTACTATTAATTGAATGCAGCTATATGTTTATGAACACTTAAATCATAATCAGTTTGTAGAATGATACCAGAATAAACTCACTTGTGGAGTTGATAATGCTTGGTTATTTACAAGGTTGTTCCATTAATAAAGTAGTGTGAGCAACATATTTATCATTTTAGTTGTTTCTTTTGAATTCAATGTTAAAATTTGTTGAAATCCTAAAGAGAACATAGCACAACATGCGCCTCAAAATCACCCAAACTAACACTTTAATGTCTGAAATGTCAATTAAAAAGCATTTAATAATATTTTGTTATTTTGAGCAATTAATGCCATAAAACTCAAGTCAAACCCATGGCCATGAAATAGATGATGAATTAATGCTCACAATTGAGCAGTTGAGTCTATTGAGTTTATTCTGAATTGTCATGTGTCTATGGGACAAAGTAGAACTCTCTCCATAGGTTCCTGAGACTGCTGATGAGAATAGAAAGCCACATCTTTCTCTTGAGGAGTGGCAGATGGTTTCAAACACTTAACCTTGTGCTTATCAGGCCAACATAAAAGTCACCATGCCACCCGGGCTTCTGAATTAATTCTAGTTGCCCCCAAGTCTTAGTAACTTAAAATAAGTGTTTATTTCTATATCATATCATAGACTGGATATTCGGTATGTAGCCTTCTGCATGAAAATGGAGGAATCTTGTGTCATTTCCATATTCCAGAGAGTCTTCAGAATTTTCCACTGTGCTTTTAAGATTTTAGTGGGCAACAAGCAAAAAGCAAATGAGAGTGTCTCTAATGCTAGTTCTGAAAGAGATATTAATTACTTCTCACATTTTTTGTTTTAAATTTTTATTGAAAGATCATTTTATTGGGGGCTCTTATTTCATCAGGAATATTTGTACATATGTTAGACATCATTCTTTTATAGACCTTTACTTTCTATTGAGTCCCTGATATCAGCTCTTCTTTTTTCCCTCCCTCCTTACCCTACCCTCATGATTCTGTGTTAGATTTTAAATTATTATTATTATTTTCATAATGCACATCAACTGCTGTCTCCTTTCACCCATGATTTCTGTTGTTCTTCCCTTGTGTGTGGTTATGTGTCAACCATTGTGATCTGCTCCTCCTTCCTCCACTTCTTTCCCCCTAGGCTTCTGGTATTGCTGGCATCTTTCCTGTTCCTGGATTCCATGTGTCCTGAGCTCTTAGCTCATCTCTATACAGTAGAACCCCAGACCTAGGTGCTAATCTATTCTAGAAGAAACGTTGAGATGCCAGGCAGTCAAGTTCTGGGAAAAAAATAATTCCCATAAGAAATAACAGAAAATGGGGCTGAATCCCGGTGGCATAGTGGTTGTGCGTGGGACTGTGGCCCACTGGGATGGAGGTTCAATTCCAGCTCACAGGAGCAAAGACTGGGCCTCCTACTCCCACCACCAGAGGGCAGTGATGCCTAAAAAACTAAAAAAAGAAAAGAAATAACAGAAAATGGATTAATCTGTCCTCAAACAACATTTTTTTTACCCTGATCTTGCCTTTTATGCAAGACATTACACAGAAATTTCAAAGTAAATAAGTTCAGAGTTAAATAGTATCAATTAAATAAGAAACATAACATTAGTAAACTTTTTAACAACTACAATATGGCCCAGACCTTGAGATTGATGAGAATCTGGGTCTGTGAGAGAGAGCAATTATCTGGAAGGGGAATCCACTTCCATAAAATCAACTGGCAGCTGTTTTGCAGGAGTTCCCCACCCCCACCCCCTTCCTTGCTTTTTTTAAATAGGACCTGGCTGGTTTTCTTTGAAAAAAAAATCTGTCTAATGTGGTCTACTGTTTCCTTGGCATTTCCTTAACTGTTTTCTGAAAGAGTTTACTAAATGATCATCACTAATGTTGATAACATGGTGTGTTAGTCTGGGTAGACTAGAGCAACAAATCCATGGAAACTCATGTGTATAAGATAGAGTTTTATATAAAGGGTAATTGTATGTTAAAATGCATCCCTGTCTAGTCCAGGCCAACCTCATAAATTTGACATTAGTCCATATGTCCAATATGGACTATACAGCCCACTTCAACCTCAGGAAACACATGCAATGATTCCAAGTGCAGGATGACCACAGGTCAGTGGGTAGAAAGTCTTTGGCTCCAGTGGCGTTTTAAGTATCTCAGTGCTTAGATTCTCTTTGTGGTTTCTCCAGTTTCCAGAACTGTATCAGGGTAGGTCCATGTGGCATCTCCATCTTGCCATGTGTCTTGTCAATACAGCATCGTCTTAGGGAGTGAGCAGAGAAACATTTTATAGTTTGTGCCAAAGATAGGTTTATGGAGTTTGAGGTCTACAGCCACCAAACTAAATCAGCTCTTGACTGGGATACCCTCAGGGTGGAGACTCATCCTGCCAACCTATCTTCAAGATTCACTCTAAAGGTGTAGTCCAGTTTCAAATACCCTTGAACAGATGTGGAACAGTATATGAGTTTAAGGACAACAAGTTCATCTATGAGAATGCAATACATGCTTTCTGGGTGGATCTTCCAAGCAAAATTTCCAGGGACAGTGAATTCATAATGACAGTGAAGTGCTATTAAAGCAGTGATGACATGCTAATAAATAGCAATGTTGAAAGTGGTCTTCCTCCTGTGGCTTCAGTCAAGCCAGGCCCACTTGTTTTGATCCTGCAAACTTATCCAGATGATTCTTACCAGCAACCTTATGGGGACCCCACTGCAAAGCACTTGGAACACAACCGCAAAAGGTTTCTGAGCGACCTGAACATGAACTGCTTCTGTTTACAAAAATCACGTGTGTAGGATCACATTCCCATGTTTTGCTAGAGCTCCGATGCAAAATTTTATCAACCTTTCATGTCAGAATCCAATTATGTTGAGGATTGATGCAGTGGAGTACCAGGTTTCTACTGTCCCTGTGCACATGTTCCAGTCTAGTCTGAAACTAGAAGCAGCACTGGGGTCATGATACTGGGGGATAAAGACGACTCCAGGAACCAGAGATATATTGTATGTTTCATCAGTGCTGTACTGCCCCAGTTGACTCATCCCTTCCCTATGACCCCTCTGTAGAGGGATTGTTCATTTGTCCAAGATGGGCTTTGTGTCTCAGCTTTAACACCTCTCATTCTCAACAATATATTTTTGCTCATTTGTTTGTTTGTTGTGGGTCTTCTGTTGCCTGTTACCCGGGCCTGGTGACTTCTCAAGATCCCACTGGCTGGTACACTTCTTCCATGTGGGCGTGTTGCTTCTCTGCTGGACGACTGCTTGTTTTATAACCTCAAGCCTTTAGGACCCCAGATGCTATACCATTTCATAGTCAAGCACCATCCACTTTCTTCACCACATTTACTTATATAGCGATTTTGTCCACAGTGATGGTGCTGGAAGGGTGAACATCACAGAATGCCAGTTTGTTAGAACAAAGTGTTCTTGTATTGAGGGAGGGTATGGGCAGAGGCCTGAAGTATGTCCACTCCTTCAGTGCATTGCCATATAAACATATGTACACAGACCAATATCTCTATTTTTATGTATTGATATATTTTCATGTGTACCCACCTATGCTTATACCTCTATCGACGACTTTACTTCCTGGATCTTTTCTCCATTTCCTTTTATCTTCCTCCTGCCCCACCAAAACTTTCCTCCTACTTCCGCCTCTTAGTACTTCCTCTCATATGGATTACTGCTGCTCCAACATCCCTAGGATCGCTACATCCTCCTTGTTATTGACTTATTTCCCTAGTTATTCCCCTGTCTATGGTGTTGTTTGCTCATCACACCTTTCCTCAAACCACCTTCTCTCCGCAAGTCCCTCCAGGACTGTCAGCCCTGCTGCTTTCTTCTCCAGTTTGTTTCCCATGTCTGTCTTATATAAGTAGGCAAACCAACAATGACATAGACCAACTAGAAATCAAAAGATTGAAAAAATAAAAGAACAAAACAGTATAAAATTTTAGGTCTGTCCACTGATCTTTATGACTATCTCCCCACAGGTTCTGAAGGAATCCCGTGAACTGTCCCTCCTAGCATGAGTTTATTTTGGGGGCTCCTTCATGGTTTTTGGCATGGCTGTGCTCCAGTTGCTGATCTGTTATGTTCCCTTCTTGGTTTGCCCCACTGCGGAGAGTTTAGACTGCACTACTTGCCCACATGTGTCCCCAGTATTGTCCTCTGTTGCAGTATGCTCTAGTAAGGGGAACACCATGTCATGAGCTATTGTCATCCCTTTAGTTCTCTCTATGCCTTAGCAGCTCTGTGCAGACATCCCATCCTCCAAGCTTGGTGTGCCATTATGGGGTCTGGAACAACTGTCGTTTTCCTTCTTGGTTTGCTTTCCTGTAGGCATGGTATACTGACCCCTCTCCCCAACCTGTAGGTTTCATGTTGTTTTTTCCTCTACATATTTTTAGGGAGGGGGTCAGTTTGACTCTCGTTGGGGCTGGTGATATAACCCAATCTTTTCCTACATTCCTTCTCTCGATTATATTGCCCACGTGGTTTATTGTGCCATGATGGGGTCTGTATGCACACTCCCAGTTCTGTGGAGACATAGCTAATATTCTCCCCTTGGTTGGTTAGTGCCCTTCTCCTTCCATGCTATTATCTCACTTTATCCCCCTCCCCCCACTTTTCTCACTCTTTGCTCCCCTCTTTCCCTTTCTTTGTATTAGATTAACAAGTACATTCTGGGATTTTGTCTGATCTTCACCCAAATGCCTGTACCTCAATCCGTATATTGTACTCACATTCTTTTGACAGAACTTAAGAATGTGGTCATATTACAACGATAAAAGATGTTTAAGAATTGTTGTATTCCTTATTCAGGAATAGGCAACAGGATTTCAGAAGCATCAATTGAATGTTTTCTACAGTGGATGAAAAGTTAAAATAAAAACTCAACGAATGAGACAAAATGATGCTCCCTTTTTAAAAACCATTTTACTGGGGGTTCAGACAGCTCTTATCACAACACATACATACATATATGTGTCAAACATCTTTGTACATTTGTTGCCATCATTTTCAAAACATTTTCTTTCAACTTAAGCCCTTGGTATCAGCTCCTCCTCTCTCCCCCTCACTCCCTGCCTCAATCAATAATTTATAAATTGCTATTAATTTTTCATGTCTTACACTGACCTATGTCTCTCTTCACCCACTTTTCTGTTGTCCTTCCATCAGTGAGAGGTTATATGTAGATCTCTGTAATTGTTTTCCCCTTTCCCCACCTTCCCCTTACCTTCCTGGTATCACTACTTGCATCATTGGTCCTGAGGGGGTTATCTGTCCTAGATTCCCTGTGCTCTTATCTGGACCCTTGTACATGCTCTAGTCTAGCCAGGTTGGTAAGGTAGAATTGGGATTATGATAGTGGGGGTGGAGAGATGCATTAAAAAACCTAGAGGAGACTTGTATGTTTCATTGGTGCTCTACTGCACCTGACTGAGTCATGTCTTCCTTGTGATTTTTCAATAAGGTGATGTCCACTTGTCTACTTGATGAACTTTGGGTCTCCACTCTGGTCTTCTCCTCTTTCACATTAGTATGATTTTTTTTTTGTTCTGAGTCTTTGATGCTTGACACCTGATTCCTTCAATACCTCATGATCACACAGGTTGGTGTGCTTCTTCTCTGTGGACGTTGTTGCTTCTCCAATAGATGCTGCTTGTTTGTCTTCAAGTCTTTAAGACCTCAGACAGATATATCTTTTGATAGCCAGACACCATCCACCTGCTTTACCACATTTGCTATACACCCATTTTACTTTCAGCAAGTATGCCAGGAAGGTGAGAATCATGGAATGCCAGGTTATTAGAACAAAGTGTAATCAATCCGTTTACTTTCAGCAGAAAAGGACATCTGACTGCATTTGGCTACATCATGCTAGTCCATCTTGATGAATAATAATAGAACCTATTACTAGCATTCTACTAATTTTAAATGGTTTGCTAGGTTTATAGTATTTTAGTTTCTGACTGATTGACCAATACCTATATTCAATGTTTTTTGACATTGTACACTCAGCTACTGGGATCCTGGAGGTCACATTTTTTTTACTTCAAATGCTTAATATACATTTTTTACTTCAAATGCTTAACCTTGTCTTCAAGTGGTTATTATATAAATAGTGCCTTATATCTGTTTTTTTCCCTTCAAATACAAGAGTCACTTTGTCAGCAAAGCAGAATATAAGACTGATTCCTCACCATCTTAGTTTGAGACACATTTACACATAAAATGTCTTTCTTAAGTCATCTTCATCTTGTCATAATAGATCATCAACACTTCCAAGTAATGTTACAATCAAAATATCTTTAAAGACTCACCATCATTGTGGGTGTTGTTAAATGCTATACATTGTGGTGTGGCACACTATACGATTTTACCATTCAATATTTAGCAACTGTTGAAGCCCAAGTAGTTTGGTTGAGTAAGTATTCAACTACTACCTACAAGGTTGGTGGTTCAGACCCATAGATTTGGCTGTCAAGTCCAAAAGACTTATAGCCTCAGAAGCCCTACACATGGTACTTTATATCAGAATAAACTATGTAGTAGTAGATTTTTAAAATAAATTTATCTTTTTAAAGGGGGCCATGGTGACACAGTGGCTAACACTTCACTCCTAAAAGAAAGGCCAATAGTTCTAATTTACCAGTTGCTGCAAAGGAGAAAACTGTGGTAATCTGTTTACACACACACACACACACACACACACACACACACCAGCTTTGGTGGTTAGATTCTGTCCCATAAACAAATCCCCATGACTTTGTTGGGTAAGCTTTGGATTACCAACAGCATATATCAGAATGGACTCAGTAGTACTGTGTTTGGATATTTGGTTATAAGGTAACATTATGAATTGGAATTGACTTGACAGAAACAGGTTTAAATAGGTTAAATTTGGGGTTATCCTATTATGGTCCCATCAGTAGGAAGTATGAAATTTACATTTCAATCGGAGTTGTATAACTCTGGCTGTTATCAGATGTCATATTTTAATGAAGTCGATCTGCATTTGGATTTGATTCTTGCTAAAAAGGAATTCAATATTTTAAAGTTGTGTGATAGTAGTAAACACAAACTGTTTGAGGAATATTTCATCATCTCTAGATCTCATTTGTTCCATAAGCTTTTGGAAGCCGTCCCCATGGTGCATCCACCATTCTATCCCCTCCTCAGTTAAAAACATTCATGATCCCACTTTTATAATTGACTTACACAAAATGCAAACTATTGTTTATCTTGCTTATAAAAACATTATAGGCAATAGCACACACATGCACACATTATGATTATTTATGGGATGTGAATAAATAACTTATGGACAGGCATATGATGGAATGCTAATGAATCATTAATTGTTGCAGAATGATACGTGCTAATGTGGGAATTGCACACCATATGTTTTTAAGTCAAGAAAACTGTAAACAATATGCAAAACATCATTTATTTAGAATACAAAATATAGAAAACTCACTTGAAGCATACATATCCAAATATTTATAATAATTATCTCTGGGTGATGGTAGTATAAGCAATTATTTCTTTGTGGGTTTAAATGTGTTCCTGTTTTCTAATTCTAAGCATGTCACATATTTATAATAAGAGAAAATAAAAAATGTCATTCTGAAACTATCTCATCTCAGAAATGACATGTATGTATTTTTGTAACTGCAAAACTTGAAACATTATAGTCTTATTCATTTTATTTTGTAAGTTTGGTAAATATGCATGATTTCAGCTATTGGACTAAGTGTTGGTGATGTAACGCTTATCATCAAGGAGTCTCATGCTCCATATCTAAAGTGTTCACCGAGTTCAGAGAAGGGGGAAATTAGTTTAGTTGATATCTCACATATCTACCTTTTATCAGAGTAATATGATCATAACTCACACAAGAAACCTAATCTCCCTTTAAATGATAACAAGGAAGACCTCTAAAAAGTACCACAGACCAAAGTTCACTGTCACTGTGTCAATCCTGCCTCACAACAACTTTATAGGACAGTGTACAACTGCCCCTGTGTGGTAGTTACATAATTTGGTGTCGGTTGGGGGATTGTCTAGGAATGGAGTCCATCTTGTCAATCTGGAAATAACCAATGTGATTCTGTGTGGATATGGCCCTCTCCTGAGAATACTGGGAACTGCTGTACTTTTCCTTCTTGGCGACACTCATGGGATGAGACATGAAGCAGATAGAGACCACTGTCCTTACCGGGATAAATTTCAATACTATATGATTTCATTTTCACTTATTTTATAATTTATGACTGACCATTTGTGCTAATAATTACCTCGCCTGTGTACATGAAGTCAGACACATGATTTTCAAACAGTAATGCTATTTGCAATGCATGTGAGAAGATTTAAGGAGCCCTCTTGGCACAGTGGTCAAGTGGCACAATGGTCTAGCCCACGAGTCACTCTGCAGAGAAAAATGGTGTAAATGGTAAAAATGGTGTACAGAAAATTGGAATAGAGTCAGAAAAGACTCTAGTTTTGGATGTCATATGGGGCAGATTCACACTATTTCATCAAGGTTTCTATGAGTCAGAATAAACTCGGTTTATTTGTTTTTCAAGTGGGTGAGAGAATCTGACTCTTATTCTTAAAGTTTGATGAAAGCTTTTTTCATAAGATATATTGCTTGTTGAAACCGCCTACACAGATCTGTTATTTAAGGTAATTTCCCAACAGTCTTCACTGGATTATTTGTTAAAGTAATCTTTCAAGAATTTTTTCATTCGATGTCAAAATAGATGAGTTCAAGGTGATGAGAAGCTAACAGAAATAATGTTGCATGGAAGAGAATGCAGAAAGAAAAATCCTTATTTTAGATGTTCAGAATTCTGGGTGTGAGAGGAAATTTATAACCATTCTTCAAGTTAATGACTGCTAATGTCAACATATCCAATGCTGTCATGATGTTGGGTCTATCAAGGTAAAAGTTTTAGTGTTGATTTTAAATCAGTATTTGTAAACATAAGAAAAAATGTGATTTAGAAGAATTTTCTTTCTATAGGAATACTTCACACGTAATTAAAAACCTGCCTGAGAGGGAGAAGCAATTTTAAAGCTATTTATGTATATTTCATAAATGCACTCCGAGGAACTAAAGGAAAAAGCAGTTCAAGGTGATTGCTAGACATGTCATTCACTCACAAATAAGATATCACCAAGCCATGGACTGCTTCAGAGCACTTGTGTGAAACAAAGATGCTCAAAGACTTGTGCTATTCCACCTTGCCTTTCTTAAATGCTTCTACTTATTCACAGAATGCATTGAATGAGGCTCTCTTCGGGGTGTTTGGTCCTATATTGCCTATATCTATAATGCGGAGAGATTTTATTATATTGAATGTAGGACATTTTACTCACAACCGTCACAAAATCTGTGCTCACTAGAGGTGCACATAAATACATGAACTCTCTTGAAATAGAAAGTCTCCTTAGAAATCTGAGATCATCTACTCTCCCCATGTCACTGAGCTGGATGTGAAGCTAAGTCACAAAGACATCCTTCTAGGGTTCCAGTTCCTACAACTCTGGTTTTATTTTAAAAATATGATTAAGCCTTTTTCTAGTATTAATGGAAGGCTGCAAACAAGCTCTGCTAGTATCACACTTGCTTTAGACCCATAAGGTGTTTAAAAAGAACACCTAATTATAACCATGGATTTTGAGGGGATCTGCTGGGCCAGTTAAATCCAGAACAGAGATTTAACTTCAGGAGGCTAGGGAGACAACACAGAGGTAATCATGATAGTTTTGTGCCAAGAACACAGAATAATCGCGGAGGCTTCTTAAGAAGGAATTTTAAGAAAATTTAAACCTGCACTGATGGGAAGAAGGTCAGGAAAGTGGGGCCATGAATTTTGTTTTCCCTTTCAGGACATTGCGCCTGTGCAGTCTTTGAAGACACCAAATACTGTTGGGCAGGAATCTCACTGGGAAACCCTATCCCATCCACCCTCAACTTCTGATCTTTTTGCTTCGGATTACTTCCCAAATCTCATTTATTTTCCAAATTTCAAAGAGCAATTCAGAGGACATGGATTTTAGTTCCATGAGGGTGTCAAAATTACTGTTACGATGTGCAAGTCAAAGAAAGCAGAATTCTTTGAGGAGGAGGGTTAGAGAGACAAAAGCAATGAGTCCAAAGTTAATAAGCCTAGATGGATGACATATATAGAAACAATATTATCATTTTTATAATAAAGTTTCTATGATTGATAGCAGTATTCTTTGACTTGCTCCTATCTATCTATCTATCTATCTATCTATCTATCTATCTATCTATCTATCTATCTAATTCTATAAAATAAATGAGACTGTAATAGATGACTAAAAATAGAGTAAAGAAAGGGGATATACAGTAGCACAGTTGGTCTGAATTATAAGAGTAAAATAAATATTTACAAAACTCCCCTCAGTGTGTCAAAATAATAGGCATTGTCTACCATCCCCCAGCCCCCTTCCCCGTGAAGATACAACAGAAATCATAGTATTGTTGAAAGTTCCTATGAACAAAAGGTACAAATCTCCTAGGACTTACCACCTAGAAGTGGATCTTCATGTGTGGCAAGAAGGCGCAATGTAGAGCTTATAAGAGCTGGGTATAAGGTAGAAAATCATTTAAGTGTTTGTAAGTTGTCATGATTGTTTTTCCTTACATTGCAATGCATGAACTATTCCCGACAGTAAAACAGAAAATAAGATTAACAGCCTAGCACCAAGTATCCTATAGGAAAAAATCAGGAGTACATTCCAGCTTCTTACAGCTGGAGTGGAGGGTTGATAACAACAGGTTCCAGCCATTTTGTCTTACTTTTGAGACTTTTCTTGTTTGCACCATCTCTACAAGTACAAGGAATGAAAGGGTCACCCACAGTTAGGGTTCCCACCCTGCCTCTGGGGAGCTATACAGAGACTGTGGTTCAACCTAAATATATTGAAATGGATTCAGAATCTTTAGTGACAAATAAATTCATCTCAAGGAGAAAAGAAAAAAAAGGTAAGAAGCAGAGCACCCTGGGAAGGATGGCTGATGTCATAAGTGCAGACATGTCTGACCTCAACATTGTAACCTTCAGCTTTGGGCCGGTGTGACTTTGGAGTAGCCAAAATTGTGTGTGTCGCCAAAATTGAAAGAAGAAAACATTTGAAGAAATGATTGCCTGAATTTTGTAAGGGCTTTAAAAAATGTAAATATTAAAATAGTTCAGAATGCCAAATCTTACAAACAAAATTCAACAAGAAAACTAACAGCAAAGCTCTAGCATCCCAAACCAACCAACATTCCTACCAGAGCGATAAGACAATCTTACTGGACATTGAAGTCTACATGAGGTGAAGGAAGCATGCAAGTCTTGGAGAAAGCAGTTGCATTTCCGCTGGTAGGAAAACATGGGGAAGCAACCTCCAAGGGGGACAAAATGATTAACCAAACTTACATAGAACCCAAAAGGAGATTATGCCTGGTAAAAAGTTTCGAAATGGACAGCTTTGACCTAGTTTATTTGAGGCTCCTGGGGACCCAGTCCATGTGTTATAGACTACTGGGTCTTTAGACTGTTTCTTTGACTTGCACAGAATCCTTCATAGGCTACACCACAAGGACTGGAGTGAACTGAACTTTATTTCAAGCACCCTTGTAGCCCTTGGACTTAAAGCTGAAGCTTCCTTTTATGAGAAAACTTAGATGACCCCTATCGCAAGAGCATAGAAGTGGCAGATGCTGGACTTTGGCTCAAATCTCTAGTCTTCAAAGTGTCCAATGGACAGTGGCCCAGAACTACCAAATATTTACTATTTAGTTCCCTCCTTGCTTTCATTAATGCATATAGTAACCTGGCAGGCATGTATCTACTATTGTGAATTAATATTAGTGCAAGTTTGCCCTATCATCAACTCCCATATTTGTGTAGATAGCATCAAGTCACTTAAGAGTCACATCTGTACAAGTCTATAATTCATAATGCTATAATTTCTTATTATCAAAAGTGTGTTAAAATCTGTTCCATTGGCTAACTTTATGACACTATCATAAATTTGTTTTCTTGTTGAATTATTACCGTATGTCCCAAGTTAATAATTGCAATTTTATATGAATATGACAGTGGAGGTGAAATATATAATATTAATGAATTGGGGGCTTACACTTAATCCCTGCCCCAGTCTAAGAGAAATTACTTCTGATGACATGGTGTTACTTGATGCTCACCCTCCTGCGGAGAAAACTGAAGATATGGGTGCTACAGCAAAGTGTGATGAAGATATTAGATGGTTCCCGGCTGTCTGAAGGAATAGCATCTGTAAGGCCTAAAAGGCTTGTCTTCAAACAAGCAGCCATCTAAGTGAACCTTCATCTAATTGTCCATAAAAAAAGAACATGCCCCTGGGATACAAGAATTATAAATAATAAAATTCAAATATGAAGACTGAATGGTATCAGAATTTAAATTATGAACATCTCGCTTGGAGACAGATATGGTTAACTGTGGAATCCATTTGCAGGCTTCATGCGTGGATTAAAGTTCTGGCGAATTCCCCCTGACCATAGTTGAGGAAAACAAATAGCCTTATTATTGGACAGAGCATTATAATGTCAGTTATGATAGAGGTGGTTGGCCTAAAATGCAATGTCTTAACATTTGAGCTCCTTTTGGGACAAACTTTAAAGGTTTTTTTTCAGATTCAAACGGAGAAAAATAAGTGAACAGGAAATGCACTTGCATAACGTCTCTGGTAGCTTTGGGGCTGATGAACCCCAAACGGGCAAGAACAGATCATTTGGTCAGGCTTGTGCCTGGAGAGGGGAATGGATTCTAGGGTGGCAGGTCGGGTGGCAGACTGCACATGACAGTAGAGCAGTTCACTGGAGATTGATGAGCCAGATGTCATATTCAGAAGTTACCAAAAAGCAACTAAGCCTTTATTACATTTTTCTCCTAAAGGAGTCAGGCCACAAAGCTGAGGAAAGTTCCTTTCAAGTGTACCAAGGCTATGATGTGAATGAGGGGGTAGCATTAAACCTCTAGCTTCATAAAACTGATTGGATGCTTCTGGTAGACCCGATTCTGGTGCTGATTACCCTATGCTAGGTCACATCACAGGGGATTACTAGATTTTGACCGTCAAATCACTGATAACCTTTGCCCAGCCAAGTTGACACAAAATCAATCATACCCAGGAAGATAGTACAAAATCCAAACAAAATCGTAACAAATTCTTGTTACGAAGTGAAGCTATTGAGTCATCCTTGACTGATAGCAACTCTGTCGGACAGAGGTGATCTTTCCATGTGGTTCCTGAGCCTGTAACTCCTTGCAGGAATAGAAAGCCACGTCTTCTTCCACAGAGCAGCTAGTGGGATCCAACTGCAGCCCAGCATGTAACCGCCCCGCCACGAAGAGATACGCAGATCTCAGCATTAGGAGTACAGAATAAGTTAGAGTCTTCAGAGACGTACCAGTCCATTTCAAAAGTGAACGAGGGGGGAATATATGCTGAGAATGTTTTTGGGTTTTTTAGCTCTAGATCTTTACATGTTTTAGTGTAATATTTTATTTGATCTTGTTGAACTGAACTGCGTTTGAAATTCTTTTTTCAACTTTTTGGCTTAATTATTTCTTCCATTTTGTTTAGCTACTCTGATTAAGAGTAAGCTTCAAACTCTCTGCTGACATCTATTTTGATCCTTTCTTTTCTGTCTTTTTAATGACCTTTCACTGTTTTTCTATATGATGTCCTTTATGTTCTCCCATAACTCATCAGGTTTCTGTTACCAATGGAATATAATGAAACATGAGTGAATAGCAATGAATTTGTGAAAACGGCTTTATTACTTATATGATCCTGGAGGACTTTATGCTTACTAAAATTAACCAATCATAAAAAAGAAAAGAGTATAGAATATACAAACAAGATGGTGGTAATGGTGAGAGATTGAGTTCAAAAGATAAGACTACTGAAAATCATAGAGAATGGAAATAAAGATATATTTCATATTTGTATCTGTTTTAGTAGTAATCAAAAAAGAAATAAAATAGAATGTTAACTCTCTATAAAAATAAACGTAATTCCAATCAAAGGAATTGAGAAGAATTAAAATTGTGTGCATAACACATAGAACAAGGTTAAAAAAGAGATAAATGCTGAGAAAAAATTTAATAAATACAGTCACATTAAGCTAATAAACATATCCAACTGATGAAGTATGGAGCACTTTAGATTTGATTAAAGGAAACATTATGCAAAAATACATATAATACAAAATATATTCAATATGAAAGATAATGAAAGAGGAGAATACAGAAATACTCCCATATGTACATAATGATGGACTCAATTATGAAAACTAAGTTTCTCACTGATAATAAAGGAAAGATAAAATAAGATGATTTTTATAAAACAATATAAAACTGGGCCATATTTCAAAGGAAAATGGAGACAAGAGAAGTAAACAAGTACAAAAGCTAATTTGACTGACATACAACTGTTTTAACTGTCTCTTCCTTGGAAAATGCATTATGTCTCTAGGTATCCTTTGTTCACAGTTCCAGAAACCCTAAGACCTGGGAAATTATGAATTCTTGGCACAGCCTAGCAGCTCAGTTTCTTTGAACTGGATAGAAACAACTATGAAGTAGAACTTACTCTTTGCAATATCAAGCTGGAATATTTAACTCAACAATATTTAGTCACAGATGGCATTCTTGCTTAATTTCCTTATCTTCCCTATTCTTTTTTTTGCGGGGGGAGGACATCACTGCCCTCTGGTGGTCATGGGAACTACCCAGCACTGCTCCTGAGAGCCACCACTGGATTTGAACCTTCAAACCCGTGGACCACAGTCCTGCACTCCACCATTTATGCCACCAGGGCTCAGCCCTATCTTCCATATTCTAACTTCTCCAGGGAGAGTTGGCTTAATAAATGAATTCTTACCCCGTAGCCATATCGGGTGTCCGTCAGTTTATTGTAATGTTGTGGCCTGTGTATTTCTGGGGTGCTGGAAATTATGCCATGGGTATTTCAAATACAACCAGACACCCACACTCACCAGGTTTTAGCAGTGCTTCCAGACCAAGAATAGACTACCAAGATGAGAAATTAGTCATGTGAAACCTTATGAATTGCAATGAAACATAGCTATGTACCTAAAACTTTGTGAAGAGCAGCAGAACAGTGTTAGATATAGTTCTAGAAGATGAACTCCTTAGGTTGAAATATCCTTGAAATATGACTGAGGAAGAGCTCCCGTCTCAAAGGAGAGTCACCTACATTGACATGGAAGGGGTAAAGCCTGTGCCAGCAAATTCTTCAACTGCTTCATTTGGTGATGGGTCACACCTCAAAAGGAGAAGCTTACTTCAAATATCTATCAATAAAGAGTATGCAAGTTATGATCCTAGAAAACTTGGAAGTCATAAAAATGAAATGGAATGCCTAAAATATGATATCCTAAACTTCAATGGGCTAAAATGGACTGGTAGTTGTCATTCTGAATCAGACAGTTGTAAGGTTTCCCATGCTAGGAATGGCATTCAAGAAGAAAGACATTCTCAAAGCGAACACTTCAAGATGTATTTTGAAGTACAATACTGCCTGGGATAAAGAATATCGATCTGTAAAAAAGAAAATTCAGTCAATACAATTTTTATTTAAACCTATGCACTAACCAGCAAGACTAGTGATGCAGAAATTGAAGAATTCTACCAACTGTTTTAGTCTTGAATCAATCAACGATGCAATCAATCAGTGATAATTATTGGTGATTAGTTTGCAAAAGTTGGAAACAAGAGGAGCAGTAGTTAGAAAATACAGTTTTGAAGATAGGGAATGAAACTGGAGATCATATGACACAATTTTGCAAGTTCAAAAATTTATTCATCACACATAATTTTTCCACCAACACAAAAGACGTGTGAATTTCTTCAGGTAGAATACACATAAATCAAATTGTTTAAATATGTGTTAAGAAATGCTATTGAAGTTCAATGTCAGTAGCTAAAACCAGGTCAGGAGCTAGCTGCGGAACAGACCATCAATTTCTAATATGCAGGTTCAGATTCAGTTTGAAGAATATTAAAGAAAGTCCACACGAACCAATTGCAACTTTGAATATAACATAACTGAATTTGGGGGACATTTAAAGTACAGATTTGATACAATGAACAGGAGTAACAGAATACCTCTATGGTGCTGCAGGATAACATCAAGAACACGATATATGAAGTAAGCAAAAGATCATTAAAAGGCAGAAAAGAAAGTAAATATCAAAGTGGATGTCAGAAGGGATTCTGAAACTTGCTCTCAACCATAGAGTGACTAAGGCAAATAGAAGATATAATGACGTCAAAGAGCTGAGTAGAAAATTTCAAAGGGCAGCGCAAGAGAACAAAGCTAAATATTATAACAAAATGTGCAGTAACCTATCCTAAAGTTAGAGAGAGATAAAGGAAGAGCATGCTTAGCATCTTGTAATCTGAAGGTACTGAAGAAAAATATTCCAAACTCAATTTACAATATTGAAAAGCTCAAAATACAATTACAATAATGGCTAAATATTGAACAGTGCAGGAAACATCAAAAGAAGATGTAAAGAACACAGAGTTGCTATAACAAAAATAACCGATCGACTTTCCGCCATTTCAAGAGGTAGCGTATTGTGTTAGGTTGGTTTCTCTCAAGTAACAAATCATTGATGCTTGTATGTGCTGTATATAGAAAAATATTTACACTAAGACATGTCTTTTTTGGTTGTAGAAATAGGTAAATCCAGTCTGATTCCAGTCAGGCTTCTCCTGATTCGTGGACGCTGAAGAACAAGAAACAATAGAATACTGAAGAACCAAACCAGGATTATGAAGCAGAGACAGTGGCGGGGTTGGTGGGGGGTGGAGGTGGTGCACGGGGGTCCCAGACTAGTGAAGGAAGCAATCCAAAGTCAGCTGAATGATTAATCTGCAGTGTATACATGGGCGATAGCCACTAATCAGCAGGTGATGCAAAAGAAAATCAAGAAAACAGGTACAAGATCCTGCTCCAACAGAAGGCGAAGGGTCAAGGAGTCTTTGACTTTGCTTGGTCTTTCTGCCTTAAACAAAAGGTTTACAATATCAAGGAGGTGTTATCAGGCTGTGCTTAATTGAAAGGCATGGCTCCATCGCTAACCAGGATTATCTAATTGACATAATCCCTAACCATCCATATAATCACAAACCAGTGGTAGTGAAGAAAAGAAGTCCAAACTCCTCTGAAAGTATTACCCAAAAATCAAGGTCCAGGAATTGATGGTATACTAACCAAAATGTTTCAAACAGCTGTAAAAGCACAGGAAGCACCCACTGTGCTATGACAAGAAATTTGAAAGATAGCTACCCGCTAAATGAAAGAGAAGAGATCTAAATGTGTACCCATTCCCAAGATAAGTGACCAATACAAGGCAAAGACTATACCTTAGATTCATTCACTTAACAGGAAAGAAATTCACACAAGATTCAGAAGTGGTTACCAGGTGGATCTTGGCCAAAAGCAGAGAATAAAAAGCAATATTTACTTGTGCTTTATTGACTATGTCAAGACATTTTGATTTTGTGGGTCATAACAAAATCAACTTAAGAAGACTGGGAATCCTAGAACACTTCATTTTGCTCACGCAACATCTGTACATGGATCACAAGTCAATTGTGAGCAGAACAAGGGGATACTATATGGTTTTAGAATCACATAGATGTGAAACAGGGTTGTATCTTCTCACCATACTTATGCAGCCTACATTCTGAGTGACCAATCAGAGATCATATGAAGAAAAATTCAGCAGCAGAATTAGAAGAAGGCTAAGTAAAAATCTTTGATATATAGAGATACACTTTGCTCCATGGAAACGAGAAGGACTTGAAGTACTTGCTGATGAAGACCTGGGAGGGTAACTTACAATATGGATTACAGTTTAATGGAAAAGATAAACATTCTAACAATTAGACCAATAGGCAACATCATGATACACAGAGAAAAATACTTAAACTGTCAAGAATTTCATTTTGCTTGGACTCACAATCAATTCTCATGGAAGCAGTGGTCATGAGACCAAATGCTGCATTGCATTGAGTAAATTTGCTGTACAAGAGAGTGTCATAAAGCAAAGGTGCTCATTTGGGGACTAATTTGGTGTCTGATCAAAGCCAGGGTATTTTCTTTTCTTTTTTTTTCTCCTTTAAAAAAGCTTTGAATCATTTTATTGGGATTCATACAGCACTTATCACAATCCACACCTACATCCATTGTGCTAAGCACATTTGTGCACCTGCTGCCATCCTCATTCTCAAACCATTTGCTTTCTACTCGCACCCTTGGCATCAGTTCCTCATTTCCCCTCTCTGCCTTCTCCTCTCTCCCTCGTGAACCCTTAATAATTTATAAATTATTATTATTTTGTCATATCTTACATGGTTCAACGACTCCCTTCACCCACTCCTTCGCTGTTCATCCAGAGAGGAGATTATGTGTAGATCCTTGTAATTGGCTCCCCCTTTCTACCCCACCTTCACTCCACCCTCCCGGTATCACCACTCTCACTATTTGCCCTGAGGAGTTCATCTGTCCTGGATTCCCTGTGTTTCCAGTTCCCATTTGTATCAGTGTACTTCCTCTGGTCTAGCCAGATTTGTAAGGCAGTATTGGAATAATGTGGGAGGAAACATTTAAGAGCTAGAGGAAGCTTGTATGTTTCGTTGTTGCTATACTGCACCCTGACTGGCTTGTCTCCTCCTCACAATCATTCTGTAAGGGGATGTCCAGTTGCCCTCAAATGGGCTTCGGATCCCCATCTACACTCCCCCTCATCTACAATGATATGATTTTTGTTCCTTGATGTCTGATATGTGATTCTTTTGACACCTCATATAGGTTGGTGTGCTTCTTCCATAACATGCTTTGCTGCTCCTGAGCTAGCTGGCCACTTGTTTCCTTCCAAGTTGTTAAGACCCAGACACTTTCTTTTGATCTTTGGGCACCATCATCTTTCTTAGCCACATTTGCTTATGCACCCATTTGTCTTCAGTCATAGTACCAGGGAGGTCAGCATCATGGAAAGCCAGTTTAATAGAAAAAAGTGTTCTTGCATTGAGACAGTACTTGAGTAGAGGCCCAATGTCCATCTGTTACTTTAGTACTAACCCTATAAATATATGCATAGATTTATTTCCCTATTATCATAAATAAGTATATTTACATATGTGCATGCCTATATTTAGACCTTTATAAATGTCCTTTACCTCCTAGTTGTTTTCTCTATCTCCTTTTACTTTCCTCTTGTTTCCCTATCATGCTCAGCCTTCATTTGTGTTTCAGTATTTCCTCTTGGTTACATTACTCTTGCTAAAGCCCCTTATACCCTACTCACCATTGATTTTGGATCACTTGTTGTTCTCTTGTCCCTGAGTTTGTTTTCACCACATCCCCCCTCCCATATCCCCCCAGAATCCTCGGTCCAATTATTTTCTCCTCCATATTGTTTATCCAGGTATGCTTCCTGATTGATTTGCTCCATTGGGGAGGCATTCAGACTGCAGTTTCCCCACCACGTGACCCCAGAAATGACCTCAGCCACAGTCTGCTTCAGCAAGGAGATGTGGCATGTGCTATTATCATTTGTGCAGACCCCTATAAGCCCCATTAGTTTCCCACTGGGATGTCATCCTCTGAGCATCATGTGCTAGAATCCAGTCCAGCTCTCTTTCTCCTTATCCCTCTCAGTCTGCCTCTGTGTGGGTGTGGCATGCTGACCCCTCTCCTGAACCTTCTCTCTGCCACACCCACTTCCAGCATGGAGTCAGTCTCACTCTGGTTGGGACCAGCCCTGTAGTTCTCTCTTATCATGCATCCTTCCAAGTGGCCACACTGTCCTCATAGGGTTTGGAGCTTCATGACAGGGTCTGCATGCCCATTCTGGAGTCTGTGGAGACAAAATCAGTACTCTCCCCCTGGGTGGATTAGTCCCTGCTCCCTCCATTAAAGTCATGGTATTTTCAATCTCCTTTTATGAATATGAAAATTGGACATTGAATAAGAAAGACTGAAGAAGAATCAATGCATTTGAATTTTGGTGCTCTATGAGAATCTTTATAAAGGATCAAGCTATTAGAGGTTATGTTACATTGGGTAAATCTGCTTCCACAAGACCTTTATAGAGTATTGAAAAGCAAGGAAATTGCTTTGAAATTACTCAAACCATAGAATTTTCCATAGTCTCTTAGGATGCGAAAGTTGGACATTGATTCTTCTTTAGCCTTAGAATTTGAATTGTGATGCTGGAGAAGAATATTCAAAATACCATGAACTGTTAAAAGACAAATTGATCTGACCTGAAATAAGTATGGCTACAGTACTCCCTACAGGCAAGAATGACCAGACATCTCAATATTTTGGACATATTGTCAGCAGAGACCAGTCCCTGGAGAAAGGACATCCTGCTTGGCAAAGTGTGGGGAAGGAAAAAGAAGAAGGTCCTCAAGGAGACTGACTGCCACAGTGGCTATAACAATGAGCTCGACCTCAGAACAATGGTGAGAATGGTACAGGACCACGTGTGGTTTCGTTCTGTTGTGTATTGGATTGCTAAGAGTTACAAGGGACTCACTGCCATGAACAACAGCAAAGAACAATATTGAAAGGTCCATGGACTTCTAAAAGAATGATCAAATCTGTCTTGAAAGAAGTACAGTCAGAATATTCCTTAGCAATGATGTCAAGACTTCATCTCATATACTTTGCCTATGTTATCTGGAGACACTCTTCCCTGGAAAAGAACATTATGCTTTGTAATGTAGTGTGGAAGAGAAAAAGAGTAAGACAGGATGGATTGATACAGTGGCTACAACAATCACCTCAAAGAAAATATGAATGTTATCATACGATTATGAGTCCTGTATTTTTCAGACACAGAGATGCAACTGGTCATAGGACACACCTAGTTTTTAGAGCAGGAAAATAAGAAAAAATATTCTGAACCAAATAGTACCAGTATAATAAAAGGTTCTGGGGTACCACACCTTCAGATCATAAGACACCCCCTCATTTTCCCCACACTTTTTTTTGGGGGGGGGAGTGCATCTTATGCTCAAAAAAATATGGTGTCACAGGATGAGACATTGTTTCATTTTGTTGTTCAGTGTGTCATTATGAATTGGAACCAACTTGAAATTACCTAACAAAACTACAACATGATTTAAAATGCATGATCCTTGAAACTTTTGTTGAAGTCTACAATAGACATCTCTATATAATTCCCTGGTATGTCCTGAATTGATGTTAAAAAAAATTGAATCCTTTATTGTAGAACACGCCAATCTATAGAAATCCTTTTAAGACTGGGTGCAGGGGGTGGTCCAATCAAAGGTAATTTCCTACCTCATTTCACATTCATAGCTGTTAGTTGCCAGCCATAGTGACCCTGTGCATACATGCAGGGAACACTGTCAGGTCCTCATGCCATTGTCCTTCACATACTTAACGTGAGGCTACTTTATTTTAGGGTTATTTGCCAACCAAACTGCATGGACTTAGACTTTAAATCTTTATGAGAAAAGTTGACATTCACATTTACTTGTTGAAGTTGCTGAGTACCTTTTAAAATGAGAAAAGAATGTTGAAGAAAGAATTCTCAGTTAATATCACCATGAGAAAAAAAGTAGTGTTTGAAAAAGATGAGTGCAGGAGAGATACACAGCATAAAAGTGACAGCAATTTAAGAAATAAATGAACCAAGAGTGAAAATAGAGTTTTATTTTTCCTTATAGAATAATGCAGTGGGGGGCTGAGCTCCGGTGACGTAAGTAGTTGAGTGCAGAACTGCAGCCCGCGGGCTTGGCAGTTCAAATCCAGCGGCGGATCTCAGGAGCGGCACTGGGTAGCGCCCACAACTACCAGAGGCAGTGATGCCCACAAAAAAAAAAAAAAGAATAATGTAGTGGGATGAAGGTGATTTAAAATGCCTTATGATTAGAGTGCTACTGGTAATTAATTCCATGTGACATTGTCAGAGTGGTAAGTGTAAAACTGGAGATGACTATTTTCAAGAAATTAGACTGTAAATTATGTGATTATATAAAAATATTACTTTAATTTCTATTACAATGATGTTGAATAGGTTGATTACATATGTAAGTGAAGAAAACAATGTCAATAAAAAAAGAGGGAGATTGACTTTTTCAATAAAATACTTGATTAGAAACTATTTTGAAAAAGACATAAAACTGAATTTACTCGATAGTATGTAAATGTCACTCTAAAAGAAGTGCACCCATTTCTTTTTAAATCCATATAGGAATGCATGGGCCTAAGAATAGCCGAAGCTAACTTGAACATGAAAGGGGATTAATGACTTGAGGAAATGTTGGAAAAAAGTGCACATCATCATAATTATTCAATCTGTATGCTGAGTAAATAATCCAAGAAATTGGGCTATATGAAGAAGAATTTGACGTCAGTAATAGAGAATCATTAACCAACTGTGATAGACACATTACATAATCTTGTTTGCTCTGAGCGAGGAGAATGTGAAAAATTTACTGATGAAATCAAAATCTTTAGTATGGATTCTATCTCAGAGAAAAGAAAAATAAAACTCTCATAATGTAACCAATAAGTAGCATTCTAAAATTGGAATAAAGCTTGTGGTTAATTTCATTTTACTGACATCCACAAGCAATACCTATGAAAACAGCCATCAAGCCAGCCAGCAACATAATGCATTGGACAACAGCAGCAAAGCCCACATGGAAGAAAAGCACTAGCATGTGTGATCACGGGGGGCTGAAGGGAGCACATATCAAACATCAAAGAACAAGAACCACGTCACAATGAATGGGGGGAGAGCGGAGTGAAGACCCAAGGCCCACCTGTGGGTAATTTGACACTCTCGCTCAGGGGAGTCTTGGGGAGGAGACAGGCTAGTGAGGTGCAGTGAGGTGGCAATGAAGCATACAACTTTCCTCTAGTTCCTGAAGGCTTCCTCCCTCCAACTGTCATGGTCCCCATTCTACATTACTGTGGAGATGAGAAATGGAAATGCAGGGATCCCAGGACAGATGAACCCCTTGGGACCAGTAGTGAAGTGAAGCTACTGGATGGGTGGAGGAAAAGTGGGGTGGAGAGGGGGAATCAACTTCAGGGATCTGCATATAACCCCCTACCTGGGGGACAGACACTGGGGGAGAGGGCAAGGGGAGACATTGAGCAGTGTAAGTTATGACAAAACAATGATTTATAGAGTATTGTGAGTTGGTGGGGGAGTGGGGAGCAAGGATGGAGGGGAACGCATGGGAACCTGATGTCAGGGGCTCGGGTGGAAAGGTGGAGGTTCAGAGAACGATCACAGCTGCAGCCATGTGAAGAAGCATGGCACAATATATGTATTTATGTATTATGAGAAACGATGTATGAGCCCCCAATAAAATGTTTTTTTTAATGTTAAAAATAAAATATGTCATGTTAAGTATTAAGGTGGAATTGACACAAGTCATAGAATCTTCTTTCTTTTTTTCCTTAAAATGTTTTATTGTTAGTTGAGTAAATGTTTACAAAGCATGTCACTTTTCAATCCAATGATTTACATATATGTTGTTTCATCTCTTTGATTGCAAGAAAGCTCTGCAATCTCCCATTCTTCCTGTCTTTTTAAGACCTATTTTCCTTCTTTATTTCCATTATTAACTTTCTCCTTGGGTAAATGCTGCCCTTTGACCTCAAGACATTGATTATTCTAGAGTCAATGTACCTCTCTAGTGTCATTATGCCTTTTATACACTTATTCCTTTTTGGCTGGATATTGAGCCAAGGGTGTGAATTTAGTTCAAGATCTAAAGCGTGACTAAAAAACATAGTCTCTAAGGTTCCTCCAGTTTTTTCTCACCATCAAATCATTTTAAATTTTGCTCCACATCTTTCTCCACTCTATCTAGGACTTTCTAATACAGTCCTATCCAGAGCAGTTCCAAGCAATGGCATTTTCTATTACTTTTTATGTATGCAAAATCAGGTCAGTAAACAAGGAATCCAAAGAGCTGATATCTTTATATTTGTTATGTTTATGTAAATATTGACTATATCATGGATGTGATAAGCCCTGATGACACAGTAGCTTAAGCATTTGGACTGCTAAGGAAAGACCAGTGGGCACATCCACCAGCTAGTTCACAAGAGAAATATGAGACAATCTGCTTCCACAAAGACTTATTCCCTCAGAAACATGTGGAGTGGAACAATTCTATCATACAGGGCCGCTATGCGCTGCAATAAACAGGATGACAGAGGTTTGAATATTTTGTTGTCATGTTACTTTTAGGTGTCATCTAGGCAGCTCCAACCCCTAGGATGTGTCCTCTAGCCTCACAACGGTTCCTATCCATGTTTATCTATCTCATGGATGGAGTGAGGGTCTCCATCTGTTTTGCCATTCCTCCACTTCACCGATAGGATGGCCTCCAGGGACTAGTCTCTTTTGACAATATGTCCAGAGAATGTAGGAGGAAGTCTTGCCAGCCTTGCTCTTTACAACATGCTTACCATACTTCTTCCAATACAAATCTGCTTGTCCTTTCAGCAATCAATGGTTCTTTCAATATTCTCCTCCAGCACCAGAATTCTAATGCGTATATTACCCTACTGTTTTTCTTATTTAATGTTCAACTTACACAATCACATGATACAATGGAGAAAACATGTCTTGGGCAGGTGCACCTTAGTCCCCAAAGGAGCATCCTCACTCTTCAAAACTCTAAAGAGATCTTATGCAGCAGACTTACCTAACACAACTCATCTTTTGATCCCTTGAATGTGCTTTCATGAGCATTGATTGTGGATTCAAACAAAACAAAAGTCTTTGACAACTTTTCTCCATTTGCCATAATGTAAACTATCGGTCCAGTTGTGAGAATTCTGGTCTTCCTTCCATTAGGTTGCAGTCCATAACTTCAGGAAACAGTCTTTGGTCTTCATCAGCATGTGCTTCAAATCTTCTTCACTCTTAGCAAACAGGATTGTGCAATCTGTATACTGCAAGTTTTTCGTAAGCTTTTTTCTAAGCCTTCCTGATGACACACTTTTATTCATATAATCCAACTTCCCTAAATATTTTGTAGGGAAGAACTAACATATCTGTCTTGTAAGATGGACAGCTAACATGGGCCTTAAAAGCTGATATGATGAGACTGTGTTTCATAGACTTTGGACATGTTATTAGAAGGGAACCATCCCTGGAGAAGAACTTCATGCTTGGCCAAATAAAGGATTAGTGAAAAGGTGAACATCATCAAGAGACAGATCGACACAGTGGAGGCTACAATGGGCTCAAACACAGCAATTTTAGTAAGGATGATGCAGGAAAAGGCAGTGGTACTCTAATATATAGGGGCACCAAGAGTCAGAACTGACAAAATGTCATCTAAAAAGAAGAACAATTAAAGTCTTATTTAAAACCAGACAAAGGATTTAATGCACATTTATCAAAAACAACACAGGAATTCACAACAGCTTCATTTTGAAATGTTCAGAATCTTTAGTCCACTAGTGAAATGCAAATCAAAACCACAATGAGAAAATATTTCATATCCACTGAAATAGTGTACTGAAAAAGACCGATAATATAGAGGATGATGAAAACATATAGAAATTGAAACCCTCATTCATTGTTGATAGGAATGTAAATGAAGCAGTCACCCTGTAAAAGAGTTTGGCAGTTCCTCCAAAAATTAGGCATGCAGTTGTCATATAATTGACCAATTTTATTCTTGGGCATCTACCCAAGAGAAACAAAATAATTTGTAATTATGCAAATATGTACATACCTGTTCATAGCAACATTAATTATAATAGCTAAAAAATAGAAACAACTTAAATTTTCATCAGCATATGTATGAATAAGGGAAATATGGTATATTCTCACAATGGAATACTATTTTACAATAAAAAGTAAAGAAGTCTGTGTAAATGTGTAAAATGTGGTATGTGTAAAATGTGGTAAAACTCAGAAAATATGACAGTTAATGAAATTGTTCATAAAATACATCTTGCATGATTTCATTTCTAAGAAATATCCAGAACAGACAAATTAATGGAGATATAAATTAGGTAAAAGGTTTCCTAGAGATCAGATGCTAGTGGAAAGTTGGAGGGACAATTGGGAATCACTAGGAAAGAGCATGGTTTCGTTTGGAATTATTGACATGTTCTAAAACTAGATTAAGGTGATAACTTCACAGCTCTGCCAATAGATAAAACCATTGAATTGTGAACATTAAATGAATGAGCTTTACAGTATGTAAATTATGTCTCATGAAGCTGTTAAAATGGAATATACCCCAAATACTATTTATCACAGAAAATATGCTACTTATGTTCAAATATAAAAATTCTTTTATTATTTTGTCCTTTTAAAAGGCTTCTCCCAGATTTGGGACATAACAAAGTCCTTAAATATCACTGTGTGGCAAGTTGGACCAAATTGTGGATATTATTTGTTTGCTGGACCATTCTTCAACTTTTCAGAGTAATAAAAGTGCAATGGAATTTCAAATATATGTTTATAGCAAAAGTTCCACATTATCTATCAAAGTATATTGTTGACATGGTAATCTTTTTTTATTATCAGGGAAGAGCACGAACACAGTCCCCCACTACCACAAATTATGCAGTCAAGTTTCCCATATTTGAGGAAATTGCAGGGGTCAGCACATCCAGAGTGTAATGGATAAGGCTTTCCCTAGGAAAACCAACTTCATGATCATGGTATCTCCCCTGCTAGGTAAGTATTTGTTTTTTATACATTTCCATTGGCTCACAATCCACATATAATACAATTCAGTAGTTCAATCATAAAGAAGAATTCTACAATCATTGCCCCCTATCAATTAGAACACTTTTTCCATGGTTAGATGGCTTTTACAATGAGTTGTGTAGCTGAGCTCCAGTGGCATAATGGTTGTGCGCAGGACTGCGCCCCACTGAATTGGAGGTTCAAATCCAGCAGCAGCTCTCCAGGAGCAAGGCTGGACCTCCTACTCCCACCGCCAGAGGGCAGTCATGCCCCAAAACAACAAACAAACAAGCAAAACAATGAGTTGTGTAATCACAATCAGTTCTAGTGTTCCCTTCCACCCACCTCATACATTGTTGGCTCCCCCAAACTACTTACTCTCCCTCTCTCCTATTTTCACATTTCCCTCCTTTACAAACCTCTGCATCATTGATTATCTCTTTGCATCTACTCCTTCTGTGCTTCACAAACTGGAAAAACCAACAGAAACAATAAAAGTACCCAGAAACAACATAAAGTGGTAAGGAATAAAATAAGAGTGCAACGATAAAAATACAAATAATGAACAAGGAAGAAAAGACTGCCATCAGGACTTAAAAGGCCGGAGAAGACTTTTTTTTTTTTTTTTCACAGAATAAGCAAGCAATCCTTGCACCTAGAGTTCTTTCAGGTTGGGTCAAACAGGAAGTCAATTGATCAGGCGATGTGATGATCATTACTGATGGTGCTTCACTTGTAGCTTAAACTTGTCTAGGCTTTTATTCTGAGCTTTTATTCACATTGCTTTTAAACTTAACTCTTAAAATAGAATTGTAAGCTGATAGAGGATTGGATGGTGCTTGATTCTGCTTGTACAAAGGGTTGCTGTGTGTTACAACCAACTTGACAGCACTTCACAACACCACCGACACCGTACACTCTCAAGAAGACAAGATAACAGTAGACAGTGATTTTGTCTTTTAATTGGAAAGTGCTTATTTTTCTAGAAGCTATACATTTAAAAATTATTTCTTTAAGTAGAATTTAAATTTTCTGACAGGTTAATTTATGTAGCACTGAAATCAACACCATCATCTTAGGCAAGTCCTTTGTACAGTGTCAGAGAGTCAGTTGGTGATGTGTACAAATAGATATCAAATGGCATATAATTAAAATTAAACTATGTAAAAAAGACCTTTCTGCAAGGCAATTATACAGTTTATGAATCCGAATTTTGTATAGAAGCTGATTTTAAGAATTTCTTTTGTGAAAGTGTGTTGATTTTTTGAAAATGACAATCTTTGCTACAAAATTCTTGATAAATAAAGTACTCAAGGCAAATTCAGAAACTTAAAACTTCATGAAGACAATACAATTAGCAAGGACTTCAGCAAAGACCTACATTCGTTAAAGTAAATTTGGTGTAAGTTACCCCATAGTGAGTTATTGCCCAGATTGTAAATTATTTATCTAATAATCTCTAGCATTGCCAATAAGCAAGCACAGCATTCATTAGGGGGAAATATCTTTATTGTTATAAAAGTAATTCTCAAATGATTTTTCAAATGTAATAACCATAATGCAGCAAAAAAATAGCCTGATGTACAAGGAAAATATATTCTATGTGTGAAACTCAGGCAAAGGAACAGAAAACAAATCAACAACAGATGTTAATAATAAGCCATAGTATGTATATAATAAAACAAATAAACTGTGTTTAAGGAAATAAAAATAAGCTTTGAATAAGCAAACTTGAGAAAACTGTTGAATATGAAATAGAGTGAAATGATGCAGTGATGTAAACGAATCTCGATGGGTGGATTTAACAGAAGAGTGTATGCAAATGTCATTAAAATGGCTTCATAAGTAAGTAGATGTATAATTCATTTCAATTAATTCTGTATATGATTTTAAGTGAAAATTATTATTAGACTAGAGCCAATGGTTAATTAGCAATCATAGAATCTAGATTCTATGAAGAAGACAAGCATCAGGTTTGGAGGAAAACTTATGAATAACCTGCAAAATGCAGACAACACAACCACACTTCCTGAAAGTAAAGGAGCACTTGAAACATTTTCTGATAAAGATCAAGGACTGCAAACTTCAGAATGGATTGCAACTCAATGAAAAGAAGATCGAAATCCTCACAATTGGACCAATATGTGACATCATGAAAAATGGAGAAAAGCTGAAGTTGTCAAGGATTTTGTCTTGCATGGATCCACAATCAATGTTCATGGAATGAGCAGTCAAGAGATCAAAAGAAGCGTTGAATTAGGTAAAAAGTGCTGCACAAAACCACATACTGAAAAGCAAGAATGTTACTTTGAAGGATAAGGTGCACCTGACCCAAGCCAAAGTACTCTCAATCACCTCATATCCATGGGAAAGTTGAAGATTGAATAAGGAAGACTAAAGAAGAATTGATGCATTTGAATTATTATGCCAGTAAAGAATATTGGAATTATAATGGACTGATAAAAAGACAAACCAATCTGTCTTGGAAGAAATACAGCCAGAATGCTCCCTAGACGCAAGTATGGTGATACTAAAACTCCCATACTTTGAACATGTGGTTAGCAGAGACATCCTTGAACATGAGCATCATGCTTGATTAAGTAGAGGGGCAGAGAAAGAAAGGACTTCAATAAGACAATAAATGAATTCACACAGAAGAGCAGTTGTGATGATACTGCAAATCTGGGCATTGTTTTGTTCTGTCATGCATAGGGTCTTGATGGGTCAGAAAAGACTCGATGCAACCTAAGAACAGCAATGATAGGGTTGACATTTCTCTTAATATTGCAACTGAAGGCTTGATATTTTTTCTTTAATACTTTCCACCTGAGATAAGCTGAATGTTCTTGTTTTTGCTTTTCTTACTTTAGGTTTGTTCCTATTTCATTATATTTTGCTTAGTCTTCTTGAGCTTCTCTTTGAAATTTTTTATGAATGTCTTTGACTTCATTCTTCCACTTCCCTTAGTTACTCTAGGATTAAGAGAAAGTTTCAAAATATCTTCTGACATCCCCTTGGCATAGTCTTCCTTTCCTGTATTTTAATTGGCCTTTAGCCTTCTTCATGTAAGATGCTCTTGGTTCCATCACACAACTCGTGGGATCTTCGGTAATTAGAATTCAGTGCAACAAATCACTTCTTGAAATTCAGGTGTTAGGGTTGTTTTTTGGTTCTCATGAACTTGTTTTAATTTTCCTGAGATATAATTTGAAATTGCATATGGGCTGTTGATGGTCTGCCCCACAGTTAGCTCCAGGCTTGGTTTTAGCTGTTGATATTTAACTTCTCTTCACACAAATGTAATCATTTTGATTTCTACGTATCACATCTGGAGAATTCCACCTTGTCTTGAAGAAACATGAATTTTCAATTAGGAGGTCAAAACATGAATTTTCAGTGAGGAGGTCACAGTAAATATACAGATAAAATGGAAAGAATACATAGTCACTGTATCAAAAAAAAAACCAGTCAACATTATACCATTTTAGGATTTAGTATATGAGCAAGGAACAATGGTGCTGAAAGAAGACATTCATGTTGCACTGGAAATATTAACTAAACACAAACTCAAGTAATTGATAGGATACCAGTTGAAATGTCTCAGCTAGTTGATACACATTAATTTTTCTATGCCAAGAAATTTGGAAGACAATTACTTGACCAACTGACTGGATTAGGTCCATATTTGTACTGTTTTCAAAGGTAACCCAAGAGAATGCCCAGATTATGAAACAATGTCATTAATATTACATACAAGTAAAGTTATCATTGATTATTCAACAATGATTACAGCGGTATATTGTTAGGACACTGTTTGAGGTTTAGATAAGATTTGGAAGAGGATTTGGAATAAGAGGTTTTTTTGCTGATATCAGATGGATTTTGGGTAAAAGTAGAGAATACCAGAAATATGTTCTCTTGTGTTTTGTTGACTCTGCTAAGGAGTTCCACTAGGTGCATTATAACAAAGTATGAATAACTTGCGATGAAGTGAAATGGTAGGACATTTCATTGTGCTCATATAAAAGCTGTATTTGCCTAGACTTACTTCTAGTACCAATCTAAGAGCAAGTAGATTTTATGTCATGGCTCTTCTGGACACTTGTCCCAGTTAAGAGATCACTGAAGATATTAGTGCAATAAGAAACAGTGGTGAAGAAACCTGAGGGTGCACAGCTATCAGAAAGAATAACATCTGCAACAGCTCTCCAGGAGCAAGGCTGGACTTCCTACTCCCAATAGGGCTGTGATGCCACACAAAAAAAATAATAACATCTAGCACAGTGCTTCTCAACCGTCCAATCCATGACTCTTGAACACAGTTCCTCATGTTGTGGTGAGCCCCAGTCATTATTTTTGTTGTTACTTCATAACTGTAATTTTGTTACTATTATGAATTTTAATGTAAATATCTGATATGAATATTTATTTTAATTGTTGCACATTGGAAATTGAAGTATAGTGGTTAATTACAAAGAAATATGTAATTATATATTGTGAAATATTTATTTATAATTAAAAATGAAATTTTGTGTCAGAAGCATGATGTAGCATGGGGAACAGTTTTAATATAACAACTGTGATGTTAAAAATTCCTACATTTTGGGAAAGTATGCATAAAAGGTCAATGTTCGTGTGAAGGCTGAGATAGCTTCTGTCATACCAGATCATAAATTCTCAGGGCAGTCTTTGCAAGAGCACAACAAGCATCATATTCCACAACAAGTCTACTTCTGCATTTAGACTTGATAACCAACAAACTGGAAAACCCTGCTTCACAAAGAAATGTTGTTGGAAATGGAAGAAGTGGCAACACAGTCTCAGAAGAGGATATGACTGCAAACACTTGATCCAGAACTCTGCAACTGATATTGTAGAGAAAGCAGTCCTTGCTGCATCATTATTAATAAGTTCAATGTACTCCTCCTGTGCTGTCTCAGGAACATCTTGAACTTTGACTATGAATGGGCTTCTGGTGAGTGCAATTGGGGTGTCAGGTCAATTGAGATCATATAATGAAATGTCATCTGCAAGCATGTGCAAATGCTATTTCACAGAAATGATCATCAGAATCCTTCTGCCTGGTTCAATGTCATGTTCATCAAAGAAAGCAGATAACCTAGAAAACATGTAAATTTTATTTTTATTCTTTTTTCTTTTTGCCAAAGCTGAAGTTTCATTTGGTATGATCAGATGGTCTCAGACAAATTGAGACATGTTGTTTTTGGTGCTTGCAATGATAAATTTAACTCATTCAAGATGGCAAAGATGTCAACCAAGTAAACTATTTTCTGCATTTCACCTTTATCCCTGAAAAGTGCTTTGAACTGCAGTCTTACTTTCTGATTTAAAGACATTTTGCATTCTTCACAAGCTCAAAAACATGTTTTAAAACTTTTTCCTCTCCACAACCATCTCACTTCGGTGTGAAATAGCGGAGCATTTTTTGGCATATCGAACTTGTTTTACAGCTGCAAAACCAACCGACTGTTTAAATTGCTCGCCATTACAAAATTGACAGAGCTTATGGATACTTTTCATGACTTCTTGTAACTCTTTTGACAGTGTCTTCGTTGCTAATATTTGCTGACTAATCAAACAGTGAGAATGGGTGACTTTTCATGACTCATTCAGTACCAAACACTGAAATCCAGATTCACACCATAGCATACCTGAAACACCATCTTTGCAAGCACCACAAAACTTTTCCCAAGAGATCTTATGCTCTTTCAGAAATTAGCATGATGTGTCAATTGCATCATGCACGGTAGTTGTCATTTCAAAAGATTTGCAAAAAGGAAATATCTTTAAAGTCACCATCATTAATATACCTCATATAAACCAGTTACTGTGAACTATTTGCAATGTCGTAGTTTCATCAAGCTGGGTGCTAAATATTGGAAGTGAAGCATATTTAATTTCCTGGATTATCTGATTAAGAATATCAGTAGACATGTCATCTATTCTTCTGTGGACAGTGTTGTGAGATAAGGAAATTGCACTCAATTTCTTAGCAAGCTCATCTGATCGTAACTTGAACAATGTCTTTGGAGGCTGGCAACAGTAAATCCTCAGCAATGGTGTGAAGTTTCATAGCGCTGGTGATTCTGCATGCCACCAAATAAGCTTCAATGGCTGCTAAATTTTTTTTGTGGTACTTGTCACCAGTATCAAGTCTGGCTTTCTTGAGTCCTTCAACTTTACTTCTAAAATAGTTGGTATCCTTGCCAGCAAAGCCCAGATGCATGCTACCAAAATGGAGTTTTAGTTTGTTAAGCTTCATAGAATTGACTGATAGAACTTCATAACAAATAACATACTGTGGTTTCTCAAATCCTGCTGTAGTTCTTGAGGTAAAACTATACTGTAAAAAATCCTTACCATATTTTCTTTTCTTAATGTTCTTCTCTACATAATACATTGTCTTGCAGTGGTTGGCTAATGAAAATAATATATAACAAGCGATAATACAAAAGATGATACATGGCATAGTTCAGTCAAAACAGCTCATTGATATTTCTTGTGATTTACCACTCTGTAGCTTTTTTGACATATCTGTTACTATCACAAGGGGGCAGTATTAACATCAACCACAGCTGAATATAAAAACACCAATCAGCATCCAGATTAAGTTCTCATGGTACAGATTTTTTTTTGCAGTCATGGATGATTTTACAGTACATGAATTCACATTTACGCAGTAATTATAATTCATGAAGTGTTGTTTTAACTCCACTACTGCAGCTTTCAGCACAGAAGCTGCTTTCTACACAGTAGCTGCTCTCTACACTGTAACTGTCACACATGTGTAACAGGTCTACACAAGTACATTATGGTGCCAAACCTCTCACACACATATTTGTATGGGGTATATGTGATGTTGTTGGCACAATGATGTCATCATGCCGAGTAATCATATGTGGGTATATTTGCAGGTGGGCAGACCTGCCTGGAGATAGAGGAACAGTGTCTAAGTTCCTATGACCATCCAAGTCACCCTGTGAAAGGGTCACTTGACCCCCAAAGGGGTCGCAAGTCAGCTTGAGAACTGTTGATCTAGAGTCTTAAAGATCTATCTTCAAACAAGCAGCCAACGAAGACAGGCATCAAATAAGTGCTGGAAGCACACCAGTCTGTGTGATCCAAAGATTTTGAATAATAAAATCCAAATTTAAAGAAAGGAATAATATCAGAGCTTAAATTATGAACACCTACTTTGCAGAAGACTGTGGATGTCAGAGTAAGCCCCAAATTTATTGACATGCTTCCCAAATGAATCAAGCCTCCAATTCATGCCCCTTCATCTCATAGGTGAGAGATGTGAATAGTCTTGCTCTCTGACAGAGATTACTGTAAAGTCAATTATGACTGATGTCGTTAGATTAAAGTCTAACAGCTTATCATTTGATCATCATCCTACCCCATTTTAAAGTTTTTGATATTTCTAATATATTGTTTTCTTTCATTGTTTTTTAAAAATGTTTTGTCTAATCAGTGGTGTTGCATTTTTTATGTTGTTTGCTTCCTATTTGGATTTTGTATGATTTTTTTTGTATATGGAATCCAGAATAAGTAAACCTGTAGAAGTAGTAACTGGATTGATAATTACCTAAGAGACTAGAAGATGGGGTTGGGGTGTGTAATTTTAAAAAAGTGAGCATGAAAAGAAAATGTTTTGAAATTGATTGTGGTGATAACTGCACAATTCTTCTTAATATGATTGAGTGATTAAGTTAAATAATATGAAACATGACAATGAATTGTTTAAATAAAAATCTGCAAATTACCAGAGGGCAGTGATGCCAAAAAAAAAAAAAAAACCCTGCAAATTTTGCTAAGTCGATATGATAAAAATTACATTTATCAAGCAAGCATTGAAAATGTTAATACTGAGGACATATGGCAACTGACATCCGATGACTGAGTAACACACACTAGAGTGACTTCATGGAAATTAGCATAGGAGACTCACTGAAAGGTAAATGTCACTAATCCAGGTCAGAGGAGCAGCATCATAAAGATAAGTAGATGAGACCCACTAGGTTTTGAATTGTTGTGGGCTTTTGGCTTACCACTGCAGAGGCTGGCTAACATTTAGCCTTGGCCCTGCCATAGTCTCAACCAGAACCAGGCTCCTTTGGCTGTCCCAAGAACTTTACTTCAGCACACCCACAGCTTGCCACCACATTTGTGCAGGTTTTAAACTCCTCTATCCTCATGGTCAGGCAATCAGGACTCAGCTGTTTCTTTACTGTTTTTCCTCTCTCTTCTCTCTTCCCTCTCACAGTCTCAGTGGGCTGAGTTTTTTGTTTGGGGTTTTTTCCTACTGTGTTTTGCTTTTTCTCTTGCCATTCACACACCTCTCACCTCTGCAGGTTTTCAGGCCATTCAAATTCACCCAAGGCAACTATGACCACCCTCCACCAATCTTTGGGAACTTAAGCCTTCCCTCTATGACCTTCCACATGTCTGGGGAAATCCTACCTACCTTTCACCAGAGGGGAACTCTTGCCAACCCTCCAGTGACCTTTACGCACCTGGGAGAACTCTCACCCATTTTTGTGGTGCTCTACTTGACTGAGGAAAACTCTTCTCACCTTCCCCAGTGGTTCACTTGGCTAGAGAAATCCCTCCACATCCCATAATTGAAGAAGCTTCCTCCTGCCTGCTGTAAGTCTTCACACACCCTAAGGAGTCTCTGCCAAACTCTCTAGTGCACTACACTACTATGGAAACTTCAACCCAACCTCTGCAGTGATCTTGCTGGCTAAGAGACCTTCACCTGGCATATGTGGTATTCTACACCAGTGGTTCTCAATGTTCCTTATGCTGGGACATTTTAATGCAGTACCTCATGTTTTGGTGTCCACAAGCATAAAATTATCTTTGTAATTACTTCATAACTATGATTTTGCTACTGTTATGAATTGGGCAACCCCTATGAAAAAGTCATTCGATCACCAAAGGGTTCACAACCCACAGATTGAGAACCGCTGCTCTACACAAAAGTGGGCACACCCAACCCCCCTCGCTGGCACTGCAGTTGCTTCAGGCATCCCTGCCTGCTCTCAGAGGTGCTCTAAATCACCATGGGCCTAAATCACACTAGCAAATCTTCTTGTGAGATAATCCAGTACCGAGCCATCCTTACTAGTCCACAACCACCCAAAGAATATCCCCTTAGAGGACCATTCAACTTTCCCTCCAAATAACAGAATATTGTTTGCCTAGGGAAAGTGTGAAACTACAGGGGGATAAAGTGGTAACTAAAGCCCCAGTCAGCTGCATGCAGTTCAAAGAAACATTCCTATGAGTCTCTGAGAGAGTCACGGACTCTTCAATTCCCTTGGAATTGATGTCAGTTTTCCCTAAAACAAAAATGCAAAGAGCAATCAGCCCCAAAAAATTTCAACAAAAAAAGTAGGAGAAACAAAAGGTAATGTTGGAAGAAGTTATGAACCTAACTACACACATGGAAGAAACAGACATTTTTCTGCCACAGAAAAAATATTCAGAGTCCTGCCTGCGTCATATGGGATATGAGGGAAGCAGTACAGGAAAAGGATGAAATGAGAGAGGAGATAAAAGCCATGTACCAAGGGAAAATACAAGACCTAAGGGAAGAGATAACAAAAGCCAGTAGCAAATTTGCAGACTTCATGAACAGATTTGAGGAGACAGAGAATCACACCAGTGACCTAGAGGATCTCCAGGCAGAGTTCAAGAAAATGGAAAACGGAGTCACATAAGAACACCTGAAAGCTATGCCTGATGCTATGAAGAAAAAAATAGAATAATTGTACTACATGAACAAGATACAATGAAGAATCTAACACAAAAATAAGGAGAGAATTCTTAGAGGAAAACTTCCTCAGCACACTGAATGAAAACCAGGCAACCATTCAGGAGGCCAACAGAACACCAAGTAGAATGAATCCCAAACAGAAGTCAGCAAAGCATATATTATTAAATGATCCAACTTTGAGGGAAAGGAGAAAATCATAATAGCAGCTAGGCAAAAACAAGCAAGCACTATAAAGTAACCCAAATAACCTGAATATGCTCAGACCTATCAGTGGACATTATAAATAAAGGAGAGTGGAGTAATATATTTCTAATTGAAGAAAAATAACACAAACTCAAGAATACTATAGCCAAGCAAATTATCTATCAATATGGATGGAATGGTAAAGTAACAGTCTTCCTAGACAAAAAAAAAACAAAAACCCTCATGGAATACGTTAAAAGAAACACAGTCCTACAAAAAAAAAAATCTTTGATGACACAGTATGAAAAGCACAACACTCACCTAGCACAAATAAGAGACTGTCACATACAACAAGCCCACCTAGAGGCCAACAAAGACAAAACAGTAACCAAGGTAGCATTGGATCAAAGATGAAAAAAAAGGGAAGAATGAAACACACACATGCACACACACACGCCCACACACACATGAACTGAAGCCTACAGGAGACACGTCTCAAGATTACAACCAAAAATAAACTGAGAAACAAAGTCTGGAGTAAAATATACCAAGCAAATGGCCATTCAAACAAAGCAAGGGTTGCAATCCTAATCTCAGACTAGATTGATCTCAAAATGCAAGCCTTAACAAGAGATAAGGAGGGGCACTAAATAATTATCATGGGAATAGTAGATCAAGAACACATGAGCATAATAAATACATTTGTGTTCAACAAGAGACTGGTAAAATTTCTCAATCAGATGCTCCAAAAGATGAAAAAAGAAATCACAGATTCTTTGATCTAGAGTGGGTGACTTTAATACATCATTTTCTGAGAAAGATCACATGGAAAGAAGCTTAATAAGGAGGCACATACACAAAGATAGACCACATGCTGAAATACAAGCTGAATCTGTGAAAATTAAAAGACATAGAGATCATACAGAAGTATCCCTCTGACAATAAGGCTGAAAATCAACAAAAGGATGTTCAAAAAAACAAGGGGAAAATGATGATAGGTAGATAGATAGATTATAGATAGGTAGATAAAACAAAGGAAAGTAGTTAAAGGATGAATATCTTTATTGCGAAAGGAATGAGTACTGTGCCAGATCAGAGATGAAATTAGGAAGTTTCTAGAAATCAACAAAAATGAGAATGTAATGTATCAAAATTTTTGGAACACAGCAAAGGCATTTATCAGAGGAAGCTTGATAGCAATACATGCACACATGAAAAATGAAGAGAAACTTATGATTGATATGCTGATACAAAACTTACAGCAATTAGAGCAGTGTCAACAGGACAATTCTAGCAGTAAAATAAAAGAAACTAAAAATTAAGGATTAGTTTCATGAAAGAGAAAACAATAAAACCATGGGAAAAATTAATGTAGCTAAATGTTGGTTTTCTAAAAGGAATAATAATCAACAGACTGCTGGTAAACCTAACCAAAGAAAGAAAGGGACAAATTTCAATAGCAAAGATATGGGATGAAGTAGAGAACATTTCAACTGACGCTAATGAAATCAGAAGGATAATTGTACAGTACTCTGAAGGCCTTTACACAAATAAACTCAACAACTTGGAACACATGGACAAATACTTGGAAAAACAATCCCTCCCTAGATCAGCCCAGATGGATGTCAAGAATTTCAATAGATTGATAGCAATAGAATAAAGAGACAAGATTATGACAGTATTATCAACAAAACATCCCCCAGGTGGATGGCTTCAATTTTACCAAACACTCAGGGAAGAATTGATATTAATCTTACACAAAGTCTTCTAGAAGATAGAAAAAGATATTAAACTCCCAAATTATTTCTTTGAAGCTAGTATAATTCTTATACCTAAAGTGGGCAAAGACCCTACAGGAATATTCAACCATAGACCAATATCCCTAATTAACATCAAAGCAAAAATCCTCAAGAAAATACTAGTCAATAGAACACAAAAGTGTATAAAACAAATAATTGACCATGACCAAGGAGGATTCCTACCAGGGGTTCAGGGATGGTTCAGCATATGAAAGACCATTAGTATTATTTGCTACATTGACATTAAAAATTATAAGAACCACATGATAATATTGATAGATGAGGAAAAGGCATCTGACAACATCTAACACCCATTCCTGTTTAAGACACTCAAGAAGATAGGAATTGAAGGGAAATTCCTCACTGTAGTGCAAGCTCTCCATGAAAAACAAACTGCCATCATGGAAGTGAATGGAGAAAAACTAAAACAATCCCTCTTCAACAAGTGGTCCTGAAACAAATGGATATCTATGTGCAAAAGAGAAGCAGGACTCTTAACTCACTACATGCACAAGTATAAATGCAAAATGGATCACAAACCTTGAGGTAAAGCCCCAAAATATTAAGGCCATCAATGGAGGAATTGAAACAAACTTGAGAACTTCTGTGCAGAAAATACATAGGTTATTGGAAATAGGGAAGGAAACAAATACAGAAGAGTCACAATTTGACAAGTGAGATATACTAAAGATAAAACACCTGTGTACTTTGAAAGAATTCACCGAGAGTAATAAGAGAGCCCACAGACTGGGAAAACACCTTTAACCTGACACATCAGAAAAAGACCTTACTGCTAAAGTCTACAAATCTGCTAGCTTACAAGAAGAAAAGCACCCTAATTGCCTACTGAGGAGGTGAGCAAAGAACCTGGACAGAAGTTTCACAAGGGCAGAAATCAGAATGGCCAATAAACACATGAGAAAATATTCCTGATCATTAGCCATAAGAGAAATGCAAATTGAAACAACTATGAAATACTACTTAACACCCAGAAGAGAGCCCATTCTAAAAATCAAAAACTAGCAAGTGTTGGAGTGGCTGTGGTGAGATAGGAACTTTATTCCACTGCTGGTGGACTTTGAGGTATGTACAGACAATACAGAAGTCGATAAGGTCATATCTAAAACTGATGAAAATTGAGTTAACATATGACCCAGCAATCCCCCTACTAGGCATATACCCAGAAGAGGCAAGGAATAAACCATGGCCAGACATCTGTGCTCTAATATTCATTGTGACACAATTCACAAATGCAAGGAGTTGGAAACAACCCAAATTTCCATCAATGGATGAATGGTTTAAAAGACTCTGGTAAATATATACAATGAAATACTATTTAGCCCTGAAAAGCAGTGATAAGCACATGAAGCACTTCAATCAATGGGAGGAATTAGAGCAAATTATGCTAAGTGAAGTAAGCCAAGGACAAAGTACAAGTACAACCTAAGTCTGCTGAGGTAAGCTTAAAAATATAAAATTGGCACAGGGGAAAAGCTACTGCATACATTCATTCCTGGGGTGAGGTCCAGGGATTATGGCAGGGAGAAGACCCAATCCAAGGATACGTATGGCATAAATAAAAGGGAAAAAGAATGAAAGAGAGAGGAAGAAAGACATGGGTAGTGTGGAAACAGGATACTCACTCACCAAGAAGAAAGTATTGTTTATTTCTCCACAGGAGAGGGAGAAAAGGACCAGACTTCAACCGGGTGCACCAAAACATGAATGCAACATACCAGCATGAAGCAGTGAATGAATAGATAGGTTTGCAGGGCTTGCCCCAATCCCAACTATATGGACACGCCACTCCTCCCCCCAGGATAATCTACTTCAGAGGACAGCACGGAAGCTACATCTCAGGGAGAGGAATGCATCTGAACAGAGCACATAGGAGCAAATGAAGAGAGAAAGAGAAAGAGTGGAACACATCCAGGTTCACCAAGTCCTGAAGATAATATTCCTGATCAGAGTGCCAAAGCACAGAAAGGACCATTGGACTGGCCTGGCCGAGAGACATAATGTCTCTCACTTATCCATAGTGCTATGGGGACAGCATTGGAGACACAGTGTGAGAATTGTGTGGGAATTGTACCTGATCTGACCCTACCACACAGGAATGAAACACTTAGGATATGCATGCAACAGAGCAACAAGGGGGCATAGAAATGAAGTCCTCAGGGAATAGCAAAAATTGAATTTGGGGCCAGGGCTTGGCATCCCATCAGACTCATTCAGAAAACACTGCAAAATATCAACAAATAGATCTGGAACAATGTATAGGCTTCGCTTTATCTGTCATTTTTGTTGTTGTTGCTTTGTTTTCTTTTTTTGTTATGTTTTATTCTGTCTTGTTTTTGTATATATTGTTGTCTCTGCATGTCTATCTAGATAAGATAAGGGGGATGAACAATCCAGATGAGAAATCAACAGAACTGAAGGTTTTGGAATGGGGGCATAGGAGAGGGGGAAGCAGAGGAAAAGAAGGGAGTGTCAACAAACCCAGACACAAGAGAGTAACAAGTGGGGAGAAGGGTGTATGGTCAAGAGAAATGTAGCTGAGAGGCATTACTGAAATCTGAATGAAGTCTGAAAATGATAATAGGACATGAAAAAGTAAAATAAAATTGAGGACAGAATTAGGAGCCAGAGGACATTTATAGAGGTCTAAATATAGGCACATACATATATAAATATATTTATATAGAATGATAGGTAAAGCAGATGGTGTGTTAGTATGAGTTGACTAGAGAAACAAACTCATAGACAGGCATATGTGTTTAAGAAAGATGTTTATTATAAATAGCAGTTGAATATTGAGAAAGCAGCTCAGCCCAGTTCAGATTGAGTCCATAAGTCCGATATTAGCCCGTATGTCTGATATCAATTTATAAAGTCCTCTTCAGACTCAAAAAACACAGGCAATGACTCCTAATGCAGGAAGACCACAGGCCAATGGGTGGGAAGTTTTGTGAACTCAGTGGAATTGCAAACATTTCAGTGCTGGTGGGGGACTCCAGTTTGGCTTCTTCAGGTCCCAGAGCATTGATACTATTAGTGTAGCACCATGTGTCTTATCAGTAGAGTGTCTTTCAGGGAGTCTGTGTGTGTCTTGACTCCAGGGAGTTCTTTAACTCCTTAGTACCTCCAAATGAGGTCATCAAGCTACAGTTTGATTGACAGACTAGACTCCACTAATTCAATCTTAATCCTTAAATTAACACCAGATTATATAACTACCATAGGCAGACATTGGGCCTCTACTCAAATATTCCCTCAACATAAGAACACTTTGCTCTAATAACCTGACATTCTTTGATGCTCACCTTCCTGACAGGATTGATGAAGACAAAATGGGAGCAAAAGCAAATGTTTACGCAATGTAGTGAAGAAAGCTGATCTTGCTGGCTATTAAAAGAGACAGTATTTTGGTTCTGAAAATCTTGCAGATAAACAAGCAGCCACCTAGTTGAGAAGCAACAAAGCCCACATGGGAGACTGAAACCAGCCTGTGTCATCAGGAGATGTCAGTGGGATTATGTATCAGGCATCAAATACCCAGAACAACAAAAAAAAAAAACCATATCAATGTGAATGAGGGGGAGTTTGGAGTGGAGACCCAAAATCCATCTGTAGACAATCGGTCATCCCCTTACAAAAAGGTCAAAAGGAAGAGACAAGCCAGCCAGGGTTCAGAGTAGCACCAATGAAGCATACAACTGTTCTCTAGTTCTTTAATGTTTCCTCCTCCCCACTGTCTTGAACCAAATTCTCCCTTACAAATATGACTGGACCAAAACATATACACTTGTACAGATAACAGCTGGTAACACAGGGACTCCCAGTACAGATAAAGCTCTAAGGACCAATGATGAGAGCAACAACAAGATTTCAAGGGGAAGGTGGTTGGAGAAAGAGAAGACTGATCACAATGATCTGTATATAATCCCCTCCCAGGGGGATGGACAGTACTAAAGTGGGTGGAGGGAGACACCAGACAGTGTAAGACTTTCCAAAGTGATTCTAATAATAATAATTTATAAATTATCAGGCTTCAGGAGGGAAGGAGGTTGGTGGAAGGAGGGAAAAAATGAGAAGCTGATACCATGGGCTCAATTAGAAAGAAAATGGTTTCAAAATGATGGCAACAAATGTACAATTGTGCTTGACATAATGAATGTATGGGTGGACTGTGGTAAGAGCTGTAAGAATTCCCAGTAAAATGATTTAAAACAGCAGCAACAACCAAAAATGGAACATATTAATACTATCTAAATAACTGGGATTTTTAATCTTAAGCTATGAATTAATTTACTTTTAGTGTTACCAAAAATAGTAACCTTCACTTTTATTTCATATAATTTACCAGTGGAAAAAAATTTCAAATACCTCAAATTTGAATGTTTAGTGAGCAGAGTTTTTCTAATTATTTACACATATTTACCTTCTTTTCTCCGTCTTTCCTTTCTTTTTTCCATTTCATTCCTTTTTCTTTCTTTTGGTTTTTAAAGGAAACATTATCTTAAATTTTTCCTAAAAAGAAGATCTCATAACACCAGCAAACAAACTTTTTATTGGAAAAAATATGAGGGAACTATTACACTAGTTCCATCCAGCCAAGAATTTCATTTAGGGATGTGGCAGCAAAATTAATGTTGGAAGGAAAGATAAGGATTGGAGGAAATGCTAAAGTTAGCAACAATATCCTACATGATTTTTATTTATTTAAGGAATATTAATATGGATTAAGAAGCCATTTGATGCCATCTACTATGAAAATTTCTGCAAATGGAATACATTTCTTATGCTTTGAGCACTTAAAACCAAATGGAAATACAAAAAAACTAAGGAAGTAATTAACAATATTGCTTACCAAAATCTTTGGAAAAGATATTATCAGAATGTTGTAATGCATTCTAAAATTCCAAAGACCACACTTACTATGCTTGAGTCAATACCAACTCACAGTGATTCAATGGGACAGGGTAGCACTTCCTCTGTGAGCGTCCATGACTGCAACTCTTTAAGGGAGTAGAATGCTCAGTCTTGCCACTCCTCCCCCACCCTCCACAGGGCAGCTCTTGGTTTTTAAGTACTTGGTGTTAGGGTCCCAATTTGCAATCTCTTTCCCATTAGGGAAATACACCATACTTGTGGTACTTAATTTCATTTTAAAGCCTCAGCAAAGGCTTATCAGAGAAGCTATTTCGAAGACCTCAAGAATGAATAAAGTATAAAGATTAAGGTGGGGAAATAGTTTTCCCCAACAAAGGAAAGGGCATGTGGAAAGTCTGGGAATCAGAATTAAGAAAATATCATAGAATGATCCAGTGCTCAGACAAGATGGTGAGAGGTTAACAAACACAGGCAGGAAACAGAATTACTCAGTTCCTATTTTTCATCTGTCCTTGCCATGATGACAAAGCTATTATCAAAATAGAAAAGAAAGAAAAACATCATTAGGAGTGAATTGAAGTCCCAGAGAAAATAAGAATAGATTATATGAAGTCACCCAGACATTTTAAATGAATTCAAGTTTTTAGCCATAGCCAAATTACATTTCAGGGTACTGAAAGGACTTACAGATATAATCACAGGGTGATTGGCTATAATATGTACAAATCATAGGGAAGGGGAGTCCTAGCAGGAAATGGGATCTGAGTGAATATTGGTTCAAAGTTCTCTAATTGTAAAAGGTAGTTTCTGAAAAATATTCAATCAACAATATTGATCTTTCATAGAATTCTGTAATGGATTACTATAACAGGATATTGAGAGCACTTAAACAATAAGGAGAGTATCTCTAGTAGTGCACTGGAATTATTCTGCCAAATTAGACTTATTCCACTTTTCTTAGATTAATAAATTGGAAATTTTTTGAAGGATGCAATCTTTGAGTTTAGGTAACAATTTTGACAATCCTTTGGGATGTTCTCCTGCCTAAGTCTAAATGTAGGCCAGTGTAGCTGGTTAAGTCATTGCGCTTTATTAATTTCATGTTGGCTTGGAAAAGATTTCTCATGGTGTGCTTCATGGCTGTGTCTTTAGTCTTGTCTTTATCCCCTTCTAAAATCGTATCTGTAATCATCACCACAATTGATTTCTTCTCGTGCTCATTGTGAGCTTCACTTTTCTTGCCACACTCCCCTGCCATGCTGCTAGATAACTGTTCATCCATTTACTGTCTCTGTAGATTTACCCATCCTGCATTTCATATACATAAAATCATACAAAGCTCAAACAGAAAGCAAACAAGAACAACAAAACAACAGTGATTAAACAAAACAGAAAAACATCAGTTGAAAAGAAAGTAAAAAATATTAAGAGTGGAGATAATTTTAAAATGAGTCAATAGGGATTGTGGTGATAATTGCATAATATTTCTTCACATGATTAAATTGTGCCATATGTGAGCATATGTCAATAAAATGATTTTTTTAAATCAGAAGGGTAGAATATACCCAAAATAGAAGATTTGGAAAGGAGTGGGGGTAGAAACAGGAGACACAGGGAGGAAATAGGATAGAAGTGGAAACATTGAGTGGATGAACTATAACAAAAAGTGTATATAAATATAAAACCATGACCTGTTCTAAAACCATTTAAATCACACTAGAAAAATAAAGAAAAATATCTTGTCAGAGTAAAGAGATATCAATGAGGAAGGTATAAGCTAATATATGGACCAAAACTGACCTCAAAACTGTCTCAATAAATGGAATTAAGCCCAGTGGACATCACTTAAAAAAAGATCAGTGATGAAAACACAAATCACCTCATGACAAGGATCGACCTAGAGCTCATTATGCAGAGTGAAACAACTGTTAGAGATTGTTGTATGAAACTACTGTGGAAGGAAGGAAAAGTTAACAAGACTTTTCTATCAACAGAACAAACTTGGGAAGCTATCAAGTTGGGAATAACAAGGAAGGGATTATAAAGCAACAGACTGGGACACAGGGTGTAAATTTGTGGCTCGTGACCCAGAGAGGGCTGTGTGACTGTGATATAAAACTGAAAAATTAAAGGATATTATTCGCATTGAGGATTTCTTTTGTTTGTAAAAATGTATTTATCGCCTTCAAATAGTTTTGGATTGATTTTTCCACCTCAAAAGTTTGCTGACCCCTGCCTGGCATTGGAAGATTGACAGACACTAACCTGGGTGTACTCTAGTGGTGCAGTAGATAACACCTCTGGCTGCTAGCAAGATCAGTAGTCCAAAGCCACCAGTAGTTCTGTGGGAGAAAGATGGAGCTGTCTCATCTTGGAAACCCACAGGGATAGTCTTGCCTTCCCATAGATGGTTGTTATGCATCAGAATTGAATTCATGACAGTAAACTTATTTTTGCTGCTGTTGTTGTTTTAACATGAGCAAGAAGAAGATAGTTAAGCAACAATAGGAACAAGAGAAATCAAAGGAGAGGTAGCAGAAATTTGTCATCAGAAATGAAAGTTAAGGGCCGAGCCCTGGTGGCGTAGTGGTTGTGCGCGGGACTGCGGCCCACTGGGATGGAGGTTTGATTCCAGCTCCATGGAGCAAAGGCTATTCCTCCTACTCCCACCACCTGAGGGCAGTGATGCCCCCCCCCCAATAAAAAAGAAATGAAAGTTAAATTTCAGTCAAAGTAATCATTTTCACAACAATAAACTTACAGAGTTTTGTCCCTTAAAAAGCACATCAAAGGGGGGTTGAGCCCCGGTGGCATAGAGGTTGTGCATGGGACTGCGGCCCACTGGGATGGAGGTTCAATTCCAGCTCCACAGGGACAAAGGATGGGCCTCCTACTCCCACCACCTGAGGGCAGTGATGCTCCCACCCAAAAACAACAACAACAACAAAAAAGCACATCAAAGGGATGAGGTGTCAGGCATCAAAGAACTAAAGATTATATCATTATCAATGAGGTGGAGTACAGGTTGGGGACCCAAAGCTCATCTGTAGGTGAAGGGACATCCCTTTACAGAAGGGTTCTGGTGAGGAGATGAGTCAGTCAGATACAGTGTAGCAAAAACGAGATATGCAACTTTCCTCTAGTTCTTATATGCTTCCTGCCCCTCCCATCCCTTCCCCCCATCCACTATCATAATTCCAATTCTGCCTTACAAATCCAGCTAGACCAGGGGATGTACACTGGTACTACAGATAGGAACAGACACACGGGGAATTTAGGACAGATGATCCCTTCAGAACCAGTGATAAGAGTGGTGATACCAGAAGGATGAAGGAAAGATGGGGTAGAAAGGGGGAACCAATTACTAGGATCTACATATAACCTCCTCCATAGAGAATGGACAACAAGGAAATGAGTAAAGGGAGACATTGGGCAATGTACAATATGACAGAATATTAGTAATTTATAAATTTTCAAGGAGGGTGGAGTGGGGAAGGAGGGGATGTATGAGGAACTAGTGCCAAGAGTTTAAGAAGAAAGAATATGTTTTGAGAACAATGATGGCAACAAATGTACAAATGTGCTTTGCATACAATAGATGTATGTATTAATTGTGGTAAGCTCTGTATGAGCCCCCAATAAAATGGTTTTTTAAAGTACACTTAAAATGAATACAGAGCAAAAGAGAAAAAAGCAGAACAAAACCATGACTATTTTTATAATCCACAAGCGACATAAATTACTTATAATCATCCCATCAATTTTGACTCATATTGACATCTATAGGATTTCCAAGACTGTTAATCTTTATAGGAAAAGACAATCTCCCCTTTTTCCCTGGATTAGCTGGTGGGATTGAATCCCTGACCTTGCTGTTAATAGTCCAATGCCTAAGCCACTATGCTATCTGTTTTTGTTTTGTTTTGTTTGTAGAATGCCCTCAATCTAAGATTGGTTTAATGGAGGGTCAGTTTTCAGAATGAGGAAAATAACCATCAAACTATATTTCACTAAACTCAGGCACTGTTCACACTCAACCTGTGTATTGCACAGGTATATTACAGACAAATTTTCTCATATTGGTATATCCTTGTCTAATTTATCTGCTCTGCAGAAACTAACAATAATATTTGAGTATGTTAGATATTATGCTCAGCTAAGGCCATTGGAAAATTCTATATTTCTTTGCAATGTAATTGGATTAATTAATTCCAGGTCTAAGTTTATCGTGCATGACGTTTCCCTGGTCTTAGGGATTGGTTTAGGGGTGGACAAATGATGAAAATCTCAGTGTTTTCTTTTTCCCAGCAGTTGATGGGAAGCAACTTGCCTCTCCTGCTGAATGAAGCATCAGGCAGCACTAATTGCTGCTGGCAGGCATCCAGCAGCAATGAGGAAAGTCAGTCTGGGAGAAAATTAACACAGAGATACAAGCAGTGACTAGCAAACCAAACAAACCATAGGAAATGGACCTAAAGGCCAGACCAAACTAAGTACACAGTGTCCTATGGACCCTATGGGGATTTCATAAGCTCATTGGAATTTCATTTTCTGTCACCTTTAACAGAAATTATTATACTGGACCCAAGAGCAAAATTCAACAAAAATAATAGTGAAAACAGACAGAAACCATACCACAAGGAGGAATCTTTGAATATCTAGGGAGAAAAAGAAAATTAAAAACTTACTGGTCATGAAATTTCCTTAGAAATATTTGCTTCATGGAAGAGGGCATGAGTTGTTGCTGTTTGAGAATATATTATTCAGATTGTTGCTACAGAGATATGGGAAGAAACATTTTGACTCAACATAAGACTTGAAAATACTCTTTCAAAATTTATTTCAAACTTTTGAGACATGTCATTGTGTATCTGCCAATTGCTAGAAGAAAAAAGCTGAACAATTTGTAAGTTCTGCTTAGATACAGTGCTTGATGCTATTTTTCCATTCTTCACTATATAAATGTGAATCAGGTAGTCTTGATTAAGTTATCTTGATTCCTACCTTGATAGTCAATTACAATTTGAGACAAGTTGTGTGTTTCCTCTGGGCCAGTATCCTCATTTGAACAGCGAATGAGATAGGGTAAATGATTGCTAGAACTCTTTCTAAAGCTAGTTTGGGTTTTTTGGGTGTGCCACCCGAAAGAAACAAGCTCAATAGAAAAGCAAGGATCTGTCCTGTTGTCTCTAAAAGCAGTGGTAAAGTTTAGAAATGAAAAATTAGAATAATAACTTCCCATTAATCACATGGATTTTAAAAGTAAGGCTGATGGATTATCTTGGGAAATGCCACCCAGACCTAATTCCTGAAGATATTATGTGCATATTTCAGAAATGGACTCCTGATATTGACTGAGTTATCAAAATTCCAATCAATTAATGAGATTTCATTGAGCACTTGTATTCCCAGGCCTGTACTAGACACTGTACTAGAGAAAACCCTTCTTTTCTGGTGTCATCTAGAATATATATCATACATTTTCCATTCAATACAGTCTCTGCAATCAAATGTTCATGTAACCACTCTCTTTTGTGCTGAGAAATGATTAGGGGCAGTATCAAGATTCAAAATAGAAAAAGAGAGAAGGGAATGAAAGTATCATTTCTAAGTGATATTGCATTCTTTATAGAATTCCAGAAAGATGCTTTATAATATTGGCTGTAATCTATTTGATGCATTTGAATTATGGTACTTTAAAAGAATATAGAAACCATGGATAGCTAGCAGCAGAAGCTCGAAGCGATACTACAAGACAGGGCAGAACTACCTCTGTGAGTTTCAGAAACTGAAATTCTTTACAAGACCAGAAAGTCTCATCCTTATGAGCCCACACCAATTCAAGAGTGAGTGTTTTTGAGAGACAGAAAACCAACAAATCTATCTTGGAATATGTACAGTCAGAATGCTCTTTGGAAGCTAGAATGGGAAGACTCCAACTCATATATTTTTATTCATGCCATGTTATGAGGAGAGACTAGTCCAGGCACAAGAACCTCACGCTTGGTGAAATAGAAGGTCAACAAAAGTGAGGCAGGCCCATCAAGGAGATGGATTTACAAGGCAGCTGCAATAATGGGCTCATATGTGAGAACAATTTGGAGGATGGCCCAGGACAGAGGGGTATTTTCTTCTAAGGTACATAGTGTTTCTCTGAGTTGAAACCAACTGAACAACACCCAACAACCACAACCATCTATTTTATACCACACACACACACACACACACAAATATACACACACTCACTCATGCACAAACAGGTGCGATTATCCTTAAGTTACAATACACAAAAATATTTATATCCACTCATTTAAAACGTTTACTTTGCAAAAAGTATAAATCAGCAAAGAAAGAGCATAAATATCTTATGTTTGCTACTATATGTTCATTATGCTGTTAGTGCTGTGAAATCTGTACAAAATGCAACCCCTTTTTATAGAAGTTAGTAACTGGAAACCTATTAAGAATTAAAGAATTTAAAATGACTTTGTTGGAAAAGCACATATGTGTGCCACAGAAAAATAGAGGAGAGAAAAGAAAACAGATGCCAATTGGAAAGCCAAGGTGGACAGAGCTTTTCCCTGGTCCTTAGAGCCAGAAGAGAGACAAAATGATGTTTAGTAGAGAAAAAAGTCAGAACTATGAAGTTTCATAAAAATACCCAGATTTTTACAAGGCTATGAAAATACTGATCTACTAAATAGCAGTAGAACCCTCTTGGGAAATAAAGCATTAAGGGTGTGACCAGAGTTCAACATGACTTAAAAGTCAAGCAACATAATTTAGACTATGTAAGGGGTGAAGCAGGGAAGGTTAGAAAGTTAATGATCAGTGGATAAGAAGCAAAATATCGGTAAGTTTAAATGCACATACACTGGCTGTGAACAAGATCATTAATTGAAGAATAAAAAGACTCACAAGGAAGCTATTGTAGTAATCAGTATATGGATGATGTCAGGATATAAGTAGTTAGAGGTCTCATCACAGTATTAAGAACAGTTTGAAAGACATTTTGATGGTAGCTTAAAAAAATTTGATAACTGATTGAACATAAGTAATCATCAGTCTCTCAAGGACTCTGGGAGAGGTAGTGGTTACATATTGAGCTGTTAACTGTATAGTCAATGGTTCAAAACCACCAGCTGTTCTGTGAGAGAAAGACTAGACTTTCTACCCTGGTAAAGAGCTATTGTTTTAGAAACCCACAGGGGAAGTCCTATCCTATGGGTTCACATGAATCAGCATCAGTTCAATGGAGGCGAGTTGGATTTCACAAGTCAGCTTGTTGTGCTATGCATTTATTGTGCTGGACGCTATGTCTCTGAGATTAAACAGTTTAACAGGGTCATCATGGGAGATGGGTTCAAGCAGAACTTCCATGAAAAGACAAATTAAAAAGAAGGCCCTGGCAATTTACTTCTGAAAAAATAGTCTGTTTTCTTCAACTTCAACTTGACTATACAGATGAGCAATTGGTGATCTGTTCTACAGTCAGTCCCTGGCCTGATTTTAGCTGTTGATGTTGAATTCCTTCATCACTTCTTCCCACAGACATAGTCAATTTGATTTCTGTGTATTCCATCTGAAGATGTCCATGGGTATAGTCATTGTTTTTGTTGTTGAAAAAAAGGTATTTGCTATATTTAAGTCATTGGTGTTGCCACATTTGATCAAGTGATTTCCCACTTCATTTCTATTGCCAAAATCATATTTTCTGACTGCTCTTCCTTCCTGTTTCCAACTATTGAGTTGAAACTGCCAATAATTATCCATTCAACTTGCTTACATTTTGATCAATTTCAGAAAGAAGACTGGTGAAATTCTTCAATTTTTTCCTCAATAACTTTAAAGATTTCTGAATAAATTTGAGCAATAAATGTAGTGACTGGGTTTCCTGGAATACACATAGCTATATTGTGACCACTGAGAGCATTTGCTTCAAAATAAATATTTAACTGTCTTTTTCAACCTGAAGGCAATGTCACCATTCTTGATTGTTTTATTTCAAGCATAGTGAACCATCTGATTGTCTAATTTATTTCTTTCTTTTTTGTTTTTTGTTTGTTTTTTTGGGGGGGAGGCGGCCATCACTGCACTCTGGTGGTGGGAGTAGGAGGCCCAGCCCCAATGCTGGAATTGAACCTCCGTCCCAGTGGGCCACAGTCCCATGCACAACCACTACACCACCGGGGCTCAGCCCTGATTGTTTAATTTAAAATGGCCAGCACCAGTTCATTTCAGTTCATCAGACCCTAGGAAATTGACCGTTAATGTGTCTCATTTTTTTTATATCTTCTAGGTTTCTTAGATTCATACTTACTACATTTAAAATCCAATCATTAGCAGATATTGTAACTCTTATACCACATGAGGTAATGAAGGTCCTAAAGGCTTTTGTCCATCTTCCTCAGTTATATTTTGTTTCCATTCTTACTCTAGTGGCTCATCTACCATTTCTGACAATGTTTTGCTTCTACACTTTTAAAAAAAATCATTTTATTGGGGACTCATAAAACTCTTATCATGATCAATACATCCATCCATTGTATCCAGGCCATATTTGTACATTTGTTGTCCTCATCATTCTTGAAACATCCTCCTTCTACTTAGGATCTTGGTATCAGCTCTGAATATTAAGTAGATGATAAGAAAAGAAGAAATGTAGCAAAGAGATGAACAGAAAATGTCACAGAGCATCTGAAGAAGACAGGGATTGGAGAAACAGTTATTAATAACCTATGATATTCAGATGAAGCAAACTTGCTCCTGAAGCATTTTTTCAAAGTTGTGAAAAACTAAGATCCTCAAAATTAGGATAACATGAACACTATGATAAATAGAGAAAACATTCAACTTGTCAAGAACTTATTAATACTTTTGTGCACAATCAAAGGCCAGAGAAGCAGCCATCAAGAAACCAACACCACATTGCATTGGGCAATCTTTGCAACAAAACCTTAAAGTGGTAAAGCTCAAAGATGTCACCTTGAGAACTAAGGTGTATTTGAACCAAGTCATAATATTTTCAATTGTCTCATAAGCATATGAAAGCTGCACAACAAATAATGAAGATTGAATGAGAATAGATGCATTTCAATTGTGAACTTAGGGAAGCATATTTAAGTATGCCATGGACCACAAGCAGACAGATTCATTATGCCTTGGAAGAAATACAGCCAGAATGCTCCTTAGAATGATACAGTCAGACGATAATCAACATAAAGAAAAGTGTCATCGAGGAGCTGAATGGACCCAACAGCAGAAACAAGAGGCTCAAATATACAGTCATTGTGAGTTCAGTAGAGGACCGTTTTATTCTGAGATGCAAAAGGCTCAAATGCATGTAAGAAAAATAATAATTAATACAGTGTGTCTCCATATGAAACTCATCTGCTTTCTACATGTTGTTGTTGGTAGGCATCCTATATTAAACTATTTCTCATATATAAATCCATATAGAATATAACCAAATGTTGTTGGGTGCTTGAAAAGTTGCACAAGTGTTTCTACATTTTAGTCTTTTGTATCTGTGATGTCAGTCTGCTTCATTGAAGGTTGTCCCCCCTTTTAAATCTGTATGCTGTATGAATAACCAGAGAAGCTAGACAGTATGAAGAAGAATGTGGAATCAGATTTGGAAGAAATCTTTTTATTGAGGAAGACTTTCAACAAAATGGCTTGGCAGAGGGGCTTCAGCAAAGGATTCAAACATAAGGACAGTAGTGAGGATGTTAAGGACCAAGCAGTGTTTCATTCTATTGTTCAAGGGGTTTCTATGAGTCAGACCTGACTTGATGGCACCTTACAAAAGCAACAGGGGAATAAATCTACCTAAAGTTGCTTCCCATTTTTAAATATTTTTAATGTAGATTTTATTGGGGGCGCTTCCAACATTCAAAACATCGCTCGTATTAAGCATATTTGTACACATGTTGCCACATTCAGCTACATTATCTACTTGAACCCCTCCAGCATAAGCTCCCCTTCCCCTCTTTCCTCTAGTTTTTTACTTTTTAATTACAACTCCCCATATTTCCCCTTCCCCCTGTCCTCCCCCATGAACTTCCAATAACTTACAATTGTTATTACCTCTTCATATCTTACACTGTCTAATGTGTCACTTCACTCACCCCCCGTCCCCCCATTGTACATACCCCAGAGAGGAGGTCACATGTAGATCCGAGAAATTAGTTCCACCTTTCTACTCCACCATCTCTCCACCCTCTCAGTGTCACTATTCCCCACTAGTCTCAAGGGATTATCTGTCCTAAATTTCCACGTTTTCGACTCCAATGTGCATACCCTGGTCTAGCCAAATCTGTCTGGCAGAATTGGGATAATGATAGTTGGTGGGAGGGAGCATTTGAGAACATTTCATTGCTACCACATTGCACCTAGACTGGCTCATCCCGCACTACAACCCCTCTGTAAGAGGATGTCTCTTCACTTATTGATGGGCTTTGGGTCCCCAATCTGAACTCCCCCTCACTTATAATGATATATATTTTAGGTCTTTGATGCTTGACACCGGATCCCTTTGACACCTCATCAAGACTGTTGAGCTTCTTCCATGTAGGCTTGCTTCTTAGCTAGATGGCCACTTATTCACCTTCATATCTTTAAAATCACAGATGCACATCTTTTGATAACCATCAGCTTTCTTCACCACATTTGCTTGTGCACATATTTGTCATCAGCAATCATATCAGAAAAGTGAGCATATAATGTTATGATTATTAGTTCTTGAAACCTGATACTTGATCCCTTTGATATCTCTCGGTCCCATAAGCTGATGTACTTCTTGCAAGTGGGCTTTGTTGCTTCTGAGGTGGATGACTGCTTGTTTACTTTCCAGCCTTTATGATCCCAGAGTACATGTTTTGATAGCCGGGCATTATCAGCTTTCTTCACCACATTTGCTTATGCACACATTTGCTTGTGTAGATATTTGTTTTCTGTGTCAGGAAGCTGTGCATCATGGGATGTCAATTTAAAAGAACAAAATGTTCTTGCACTGAGGAAGTACCTGATTGAAGTCCAATCCCATCTGCTGTCCTAATGCTAAGCCTATAAATATATGCATATTGATCTATTTTGCCTTCATCATATGAATATATGTACTTACGTATATGCCTGTATTTAACCTCTACAAATGCCCCTTACTCTCCAGTTCTTTTCTCTATTTCCCTATACCTCCTCCCATCCCACCATCACACTCAACTTCCATTTGAGTTTCAATATTGCCTATTATATTAGTCTTAATCAATCCTGATTGGACCCTCCACATCCACCCCGCCACTGATCCTGAACCACATACTACTCCCCCCATCTCTGGATCAGTCAACAGTCACCCCTACATCCATCCTGGTACCATCAGTCCTGTCGTCCTCACCCCTAGACAGCCCATCCATCCCAACCCATCCAGATAGACTTGTAGAGAAAATAACATACTCAAAAAAGGGCATTCTATAATGAAGCAAACAAAGCAAAGAAAGCAATGAAAACATCAATCAAAAAACCCCCAAAATATCCAACATGTAGATGTACATGCAGGAATACAATAATAATAACAATATAAAATCCTAGTTTAAGGTCTATTCATTGACCTTCAGGAGTGTCTCCTGGTTGAGGGGGATGGGGTGTCACAAAGTATATCTTTGATGCTCGATCTGGAGCTCCATATTCTGTCGCACACCCTTAGTATTTTGGTGTGGTTGGGTCAGACAGGGTATAATCCTTACCCTGTTTCACCATTTTTGACCCCAAAATGTCTTGGGTCAGTGAGGGTAGTTGTAATTCATATTGGGCGAGGTCCTCTCATTGTATCTGCAGTTCTGAGTAGGAATATCGTTCTGAAGGCTCGGTGGACCAGAATGTGCTTCATTCTATCTTCCTCTCCCTTCATTTATTTTCATGTACTCTGGTCAGGTATATCTCTCCCCCCAAGCTGCAGCTTCAGTGCTGACCTCCAACGTAAACTCCCCTGAGAGAGAGGCAGGTCCCCTGGTAGTTGGAATTTTGGTTGTGGTCTCGGACCTCTCCATTGGTTCTTGGCTCCATTGCTTCATGCTATAGTCACTTGTGAGGACACTTTATTTAAGTTTCATTCAGTTTTCCTGTGGAGATATAAGAAATACACTCCCCTTGGGTGGATTAGTACCCCATTCCCTCTATTTAACAGCATCTCACCTCCCATATCCTGGCGTCCCACCCTAGTTGGCTACTATAGGTAGCCCTGGATTTGGTATTGTCCCAGCTGTACTACCTGGGAATTCTCCCAGGATTTTCTGTATACTGTAGATTTTTCCTGATACCACTTTTGCATTTTTAAAAAAATTATTATTAAGCTTACCTCAGCGGACTCATATAGTACATGTTCTCTTGCACTTGACTAACTTCGCTTAGCATAATTTCCTCCAGTTCTTCTCATGCGGAGATGTGCTTCACATGTTCATCATTACTTTTCAGCCCTGCATAGTACTCCATTGTATGCATGTACCATTGCTTTTTAATTCACTCATCAGTTGATGGAAACTTGGACTGCTTCCAACTTCTTGCGATTGTAAACTGTGCTGCCATGAACATTGGCACACTGATGCTTTGTTGTGGATTCTTACTTGTCTCTTTTGGGTATATGCCCAGTAGGGGGATTATTGGGTCATATGATAGTCCAATTTCCATCTGTTTTAGATATTTCCAAATTGATTTCCATAGTGGCTGTACATACCGGCAGGTCCACCAGCAGTGGATAAGAGTCCCTATCCTCCCACAGCCTCTCCAATATCTTCCCACAGCCTCTCCAATATCTTCCCACAGCCTCTCCAATACTTTTTTCTTTCTAATTTTTTGAATTGGGCTATTCGTGAGGGTGTTAGGTGATATCTCATTGTTGTTTTGATTTGCATTTCTCTTGTGGCTAATGAGCAGGAACATTTTCTCATATATTTATTGACCATTCCGATTTCTGCCTCTATGAAACTTCTGTTCAGTTCCTTTGCCCACCTCCTCAGAGGGCAATTAATTTTACTCTTTTTGAAAGCTATCAGGGTATTGTAGATTTTGGTTGTAAGGCCTTTACCCAACTTTTAATTGCTAAAGATGTACTCCCAGTCTGTCTGCTCCCTTAGTACTCCCTTGTTGAAATCTTTCGATGTCCATAAGTGTTTTATCCTCAGTATATCCCACTTGTCTATGTGTGTCTCCTCTGTTTGTTTTCTTCCCTATTTCTGATAGCCTATATAATACCTGTGTCAGTGTTCTCAGGTTGGTCCCAAGTCCCTCATTGATGGCCCTAGTAGTTTGGGGTTTTACTTCGAGATCTGTGATCCATGTTGAGGTAAGGGTCTTGCTTCATTTTTCTACAGATAGATATCCATTTTTTCCAGCACCACTTGTTGAAAAAGGCATCTGTTTCCCATTTGATATTTTTTGGATCCTTATCAAGAATCAATTGTCTGTAGGCTGATGTTTTTATTTCTGGACTTTCAGTTCTTTTCCATTGGTCCAACTATCTATCATTATGCCAATACCATCTTATTTTGGCAACTGTGGCTGTAAAGTATGTATTAAAACCAGGTAAAGCAAGCCTTCCCATGATGTCTTTCTTCTTGAGGAGTTCTCGGATAATTCTGGACTTCTTCCCTCTCCATATAAAGTTGTTAATCATTTTTCCCATTGCTTTGAAGAAGGATGAGGGTAATTGTATAGGTATTGCATTAAACTTATATAGTGCCTTGGGTAGAACTATCATCTTTACTATATTGGGTCTTCTGATCCAAGAGCATGGGATATTTTTCCATTTATTGAAGTCATTCTTAGTTTCCTGTATTAGTGTTCTGTAAGTTTCTTCATATAGATCTTTTGTTCTTCTACTCAGGTATATCCCTAGATTTTTCAATTTGTGCTTGGCAGTTGTGAAGCGTATCTCTTTTTTATGTCCTCTTCTATAGCCTTATCTGATGTATATAGCAGTCCGATTGACTTCTGCTTGTTGATCTTGTATCCTGCCACTTTGCCATACTCCTCAATTGCTTCTAGTAATCCCCTAGTGGAGCTTTTGGGGTTTTCCATATACGAAATCATATCATCTGCAAATCGTGATCATTTTACTTCTTCCTTCCCCAGGTGAAGACCTTTGATGTCTTTTCTTTGCCTTATACTATTAGCTAAAACTTCAAGTATGATATTGAATAGGAGTGGGGATAAGGGACATCCTTGTCTGGTTCCCTTTTTCAGTGGGATAGTGTTTATCTTTTTTTCACTGACTATCACATTAGCTGTTGGTTTCTCATATATAATTTGTATTGTCTTGATTGTATTGTCTGTTCCTATTTTCTGGAGTGCCTTAAAGAGAAATTGATGTTGGATGTTGTCAAATGCTTTTTCTGCAACTATTGATAATATCAAGTGGTTCTCAGATTTTCTTGTCAATTTGGCAAATGATACTAATGGTCTTTCGTATGATGAATCACTCCTGCATTCTGGGTATGAACCCCACTTGGTCGTGGTGAATTATTTGTTTTCTATACATTTGTTTTCTAATGGTCAGTATTTTATTAAGGATTTTTGCATCAATATTCATTAGGGATATTGGTCTGTAGTTCTCAATTCTTGTGGGATCCTTGCCAGGTTTTGGTATCAGTGTTATACTGGCTTCATAGAAGGAGTTTGGGAGTTTGACATCTTCTTCTATGTTTTGGAAGAGGTTGTGTAGGATCGGTCTCAGTTCTTTGCCTAACGCTTGGTAGAATTCCCCTGTACAGTCATCTGGTCCAGGTGACTTTTTTGTGGTAATCCCTTGATAAGCTTGTCTATTTCTTCTGTTGTTATGGGTCTGTTAAGATTCTTGACCTCCACTGGGGATAATCTAGGTAGAGACTGTTTTTTAAAAAAATTTTCCATGTCTTCCAAGTTGTTGAATTCATTGGAGTAGAGACTTTTGTAGTATTGTGTGATTAACCTTTTGATATCATTAGGGTCAGTGGTAATGTCCCCTCTTTCATCCCTTATTTTCGTTATTGAAACTTTGTCCCTCCTTTCTTTGGTTAAGTCTGCCAGGGGGTTATCAGCTTTATTAACTCATTCAAAGAAACAACTTTTTCCAGCATTATTTTTTCCACTGTTTTCTTGTTTTCCATCTCCTGAATCTCAGACCTGTTTTTTACTATTTCTTCTCTTTTGCTATTAGTGGGATTGTACTGCTGGCTCTGCTCTAGTTGTTGTAAATTTTGTGCCAACATATCAGTTATGAGATGCTCTTCCTTTTTCAGGTGTGCATGTACTGCTATGAAACTTCCTCTGAAAACTTCCTTTGCTGTTTTCATTCTCATTGGTTTCTATAAATTTTTTAATTTCATCTCTGCTCTGGGCCAGTACCCACTCCTTTTGCAGTAGAGAATTATTCATTCTCCAATTATTTTCTCTAGTGTTTTTCATCTCCCTTTTGCCTATTTCCATCCTTATGGCACAGTGGTCTGAAAGAGTGTTCTGTATAACATCAGTGTCCTTAAATTTATGTAGATTTGTCTTATGTCCCAGTGTGTGGTCTATCTTTGAATAAGTGCCATGTGGGGATGAAAAGAATGAGAAATGGTTTTTATTTGGATGAAAAATTCTGTAGATATCTACCAAGTCAAATTGTTTAATTGCAATATTTAGTTCTCTAGCCTCCTTGTTGAGTATCTTTCCCTGTGATCTGTCTTTCTCAGAGAGTAGTGTGTTGAAGTAACCAACTATAATTGTTGAGGCTGTAATTTCTTTTTTCATCTTCTGGAGTTTGGTTTGCATATTCAGCAGGTCTCTCCTCCGGGGATATATGTTTATAATGCTTATTGGATCATTGTCTACCCTTCCCTTGAGCATTATATAGTGTTCCTCCTTATCTCTTTTTATGGCTTGCACTTTGAGATCAATTTTATCTGAGATTAGGATTGTTACCTATGCTTTTTTTGAATTGTGATTTGCCTGGTATATTTTTCTCCATCCTTTGATTCTCAATATATATTTTTTCTGTGTTTTTAAGAGGTGTCTTCTGTAAGCAACAGATTGAGGGGTTGTGTTTTCTAAGCCAGTCTATTAATCTCTGCCTCTTAAGGCCTGCATTCAATCCATTGATATTCAGGATTATTATATCCGACTGTGCACTCTGTGTTGTCATTTTATCGCTCTTGGGTTGGGTGTTTTTCTCTCTCCATGGGTTGTGTCTATGCCTGTGGTTCATTTTTACCTTTCTTTCAAACCTGAGCCAGAATTATCTAGGGGGTTGTTATCCCTTTGATGGTTTCTGGGTAACATTGTTCTGTGTATCAGACTCTAGTGTGTATTTGGTGATTGCTGTTCTTCTTCCCCCGATGAGTCAGTGAGAATCTTTTGTTAGGCGTGGTTCCTTTTAGCGTAATCTTTGAAATGTTTTTTGTCTGAAAAGACTCTCACTTCTCCATCAATTTTGATAGATAATTTGGCTGGATTGAGTATTCTTGGGTTTGCATGGTGTTCCTGCAATTTTCGGAATATGCTGCTCCACTCTCTCCTCTTTTTCATAGTTTCCATTGATAGGTCTGAGCATATTCTTATCTGTTTACCTTTATATGTGATTGCCCATTTTTCCCTAAATGCTCTCATAATTTTCTCCCTTTCCTCGTAATTAGGTAGTTTAACAATGATAAATCTTGGTGTTTTCTTCTTGGAGTTTAGTCTAGCTGGTGTCCTTTCAGCTTCCTGGATGGTTGTCTTTTTTTCTTTTATTAAAGTAGAGAAGTTTTTCTCCAAGCATTCCATCACTATTTTGAATGTTGGTTTCCTTGAGTCCCCTTCCTCTGGTAATCCGATAATTCTAATGTTATTTCTTTATATATTATCTGACAGAATTCTTATGCTTTCTTCTGCTTCTCTCATAGACTTGCTAGACTTTTAATTAATTTATTAATTTTATTAATAAATTTATTAATTATTTTAATTGTTTATTAATTAATTATTTTAATAATTTCTACTTGTAAGTCTTCCAGGTCACTGATCCTGTTTTCTGCCTCCTCCATTCTCTGGGCGAAATCTAAAAGCGTACTATTTTTTTTTGGTAAGCTCACTCTTTAGTTCTTGGATTTCCCTTTGATGTGTGGCCTTTATCTCCTGTATCAATTCTTCCTTGTTCTCTAAAGTTTCACTCATGACCTGCAAATGTTTTAGCAAGATGCGGAAGATGTCTTTATGTGTTTGACCAATCTCCACATTTTCTATTACTGCCACTGGGTCCAGTTGTTCATCTTTTGTTGGATTTAATTTGTTTTCTTGTTGCTGTGGAAGCAGCTGGCTGATTTTTATTTGGCTTAGTCAAATTAGTTGGCATTTTCCTTGGTGTTAGGGAGTTCTGGTCTCTCTCTTTGATAGGTAGATTTTGTACTGTACCTTCCCTCAGGTCACCTAAGCAACTGTTTTCAGCTGGGCACATTGCGGGTCTGATGGAGAGTGTTGATGGAGTGTAGGTGAGTGGGTTTAGTAGGGGATGGATTGGAGATTAGGTCAGTTGTTCCTGGCCAGGTGCACTTCCCACAGATAAATAGGAGAAATCCTCTAGCTGGGTAAGAAGCCTCTGGATGCCTAATGGCATCTGGGTGTGGGCCTCCTAGATGGGGGAGGGGCTGGCCTGCTATTTCATTGGGGACAGGATTATCTGGTAAGCAGAGGTGTGGCTTTCTGTGGAGTGTCTTCACAAGACCCTGAGTACCCTGGGGTATGAAGGACTGTCTGGCAATTTTCATGGGCGTCAATACAGTGCGGACCTTTCCATCCACGGATGCAGAGCAGGTGGCCTGAACTTCACCGCTAAAGAAACAGCAGCGTATGTGCCAAGTGCAGGCATCTGTGGGGAGTGCGGTTCACGCCTGCTTTCAACTCAGAGGAGAGCTGTGAGCTTTCCTGTGAGTCAACAAGCCAAATCGATGAGTCCCACCCTTCCTCAAGTCACCCCCACTCACCAATCTCTAGGAGCTCCAGACGTGAGCTATCTATCTGGTACCATCTTTAATGGTTCTCTAAATAATTTTTGAATCATTTTATTGGGGACTCAAACAACTAATCATGATCCATACACACGTTCATTGTATGCAAAGCACATTTGTATCTTTGTTGCCATTATCATTCTCAAAACATTTTCTTTCTACTTGAGCTCTTGGGATTAGTTCCTCATTTTTCCACTTCCTCCCCACTCCACTCTCCCTCATGAACACTTAGTAATTTATAAATTATTACTTGTTTGTCTTGTCGAACACTGTCCAATGTCTCCCTTTGCCCACCATACCCATGGAGAAGGTTATATGTAGATACTAATAATTGGTTCCCCCTTTCTACACCATCTTCCCTCCACACTCATGGTATTCCTACTCTCACCACTGGGCCTAAAGAGATTATATGTCCTGAAATCACCATGTTTTCAGTTTCTATCTGTATCAGTGCACATTCACTGGTCTAGCCAGATTTGTAAGGTAGAATTCTGATCATGATAGTGGGAGGAAGGAAGCATTTAAGAACTTGAGGAAAGTTGCATATTTTATCGGTGCCACACTGTACCCAGACTGGCTCTTTTCCTCGCCACCACCCTTCTGTAAGGGGATGTCACTTCCCCTGCAGATAGACTTTGGGTCCCCAATCTGTACTCCACCTCATTTATAATCATGTAAATTTTAGTTCTTTGATGCCTGACCCCTGATCCCTTCAATGCCTCATGGTCACACAAGCTGGTGTGCTTCTTCCATGTAGGCTTTGTTGCTTTGGGGCTAACTATTTTGTCTCAAATGACACACACAAGCAGCTCTATCTGCTTTCATGGTCCAATGTCATTGGCCAGTGGCATTGGATGCTGGAGCACAATTTGCTTTCTTTACATTGTATATTATGTGTTGTGGATGTGTTTTGGGATTATGCACATGATTAATAATTTAAAACCTCAATATGCTGAGAAATACAGTTCACTATAGGAATGCAATAAGCAAGTGAAGATGCTACCCTTGTTACTTATTTCTACAATCAGTTGCATTGATAGATATGCAAGATTTATAAAGAAAATAAAAATACTGGGATAGATCCCAAGGGAAAAACAGTAGTTACATTGAAAAAAAAGGATACATTTTATGAGTTTTTTCCTTTTTTTAAAGTGTAGACCATGACATGGCTTTCTAAATGGTATGCAAAGTTAATTATTGATTGTGTTATACAAATAGAAAAAAATTTTGGGAAGCAAGTTTAAAAGGTTGTCCCCTTTCAAAGAAGCAGAAGCAGATCATGCTCACAACATGGTGTCTATTTTCTCAGAAAATGAAAAATAAAACTTTTATCTATGCCAAATTAGATATATGTGTCTGAGGTTTGTGGAGAAACGCTAGTGACATAGGCATCGTGGAGGGTGAGTGAGAGAAATGATTATTGAGTTAACAAATACTAATATGCAAGAGGACTTCAAAAGTTTTTTGGGAAAGGAGACTTGAAAGTCCCTTCAATTAATATATGCATATTATAAATGTATATCAATTCCAGATACACTGAAGATTACTGTCAGTTACTAAAAACAAATAGACATCAAGAACCACATCTACTAGAGTCTAAGCTTATTTGGCCTACTGCTTCCTTTTCAGAAAAGAAAACCACCTCATCGGCCCTCTGATAATTGAAACTGTTCATACTCTACCCCATAATTCACCATTAAGGACAGGTTTCTGCTTTTGCAGCTCCCCTGTATCATTCGAGAGGGTGATATTATCCACTTTGGGAAACACTTTTCTAGATTCTACCTTGGATTCAGATTTCTTACCTCTGAATTGTGAGTTAATAAATTTCTCTACTTTAAAGCCACATGCTTGGTATTTTCCTTAGAGTCTATTTCTACTACATTATATTTCTATTATATTAGGTAACTAAGACAGAGTCCATCAGCATCTTATTGAAAGTAATTCATTGAAGACACAATTCAAACCTTGCCAGCATTTTTTGCCTTCAAGTTAGATGCAGAGGGTTAACATGGGAAGGGGAGTGCGAGATTTACTTGCAATTAGAATTGTGCCAAGCCAAAAAGGTGGAAAAAGGAAGGGAAATAAATTTAGAGGGTATGTTCAAGGGAAAATGTAATATTAATTTGTGGAATCCAAGTGAGTGAGGAAATAATAGAGACACAGTGAAGTAAGAAAGAAAAGGAGATACTAAAAGAAGGAGCTAAAAAGATAAAAGATGGTCATGGTTTGTTTGGATATTTGAAACTGAGATTGGGAGGATGTGGAAGTTATTCTTAATAAGTAAATCTGGAGGGAAACCAAGAGAGTGGATGGTGGAGTGCATGGCATCATGGGACTATGAGGTTTTCCTCTCAGTACATATTGAAACAGTCCCTAAGGTGCTGTGACTAATTCAGGAGAGAAATATAACGACCCATGAGTTAAGACTGCCACTTACTGAGAGGCAGTGCCTGGGAAGACTTGATAAGTGCAGCAAAGTTGGGAAGAAATATGAAAGGGTCATTGAAAGTGTCAATTTAAAAAAAAATAAAAAGAAAGAAAGAGAGTATTCATTTCAGGAGCCAGACTTGCAGGGCTCAAACCCCAGCTCTGACATGTTCCAGAAATTTAGCTTAACAGTATCTCAAATGCATCTCTAAAAGAAATCAGTGTGTGGGGGTGTGGGAGAGTTGCTGTGCTTGTTGTTGTGGTTTCCACCATCTTACTGTTGCTAGGTGTCTTCAAATTGATCCAACTCATCGTGACCCAATGTAGAGCCCAACACACAGCGCTGCCTGGATCTGCGCCCTTCTCACAATTAGGTTTTTTTTGTGAGACTCTTGAAGCCACTACATCAATCCATCTCAATCCATCCCTTTCTTTCTTTGCTAACTCTCTACATCATGAAGCACAGTGCTATTTTTTAGGGGCATATCTCGCCTGACAACCAGTCTGCAGGACAATGTCTCACCATCCTCATTTCTAAAGGATCTTTAAAACAAATACTGCCGTGTTTTTGTAAGGATCAACTATAATGGCACAGAGCAATCACGATGTGCTCGGTGCTGCTATCTTTTTGGTATAATATGTTTAGTGGAATATTTATTTTATATCTCTGTGTGTGTTTCGGTAAGTATATTTGCATTTACAGAGAGCATAAAAGAAACAAATGAAGAGGAAGGTCCAGAGTGATGTGTATTGAAGGGGGCGTGGCTATCACCCGAGGAGTCTTCAGGAGAAGCTACGAACTTGAGGAATGTCAAATTTTAGCGAGAGGGCGAAGATGGCAAGGATGTTCAGAAAAGAGGCTGAAGGTAGAGGGATTTGCTGATGACACATGATGAATTCCAGAAGTCACAAGGCAAGGATTTCGGGAGAGGTGATGAACAGGAAGATCAGGTTGGAGATGACGGAAATTAGTTGAGCCCCTGGTGGTGCAGTGGTTAGACCTTGGGCTATGATCGCTAAGGATGAACATCCTATAGACACGACCCGAGTTGGTTCTGGGTACAAGCAGTGCTTCCTGGTTCCCTGACAGAAATTTCTTCCCTCATCTTTGGATTATCTTTGGGGTCTTTTCCTTCTTATGCATTATTAGTACTTTTGTTTGTATACTGTTATGTTCCTACCTTTACCACCTCCTTCCAATTTTGTTTTCGATTGCTTTCTATTTGATCTCCCAGCTGTGAAGCACAGGAGAGAAGTTGTATACTGATAATTATGGATACAGAAAAATAGAGGAAATGCGGGGGGTGGGGTGGAGAGTGAGTGCCAGTTGGGGAGCATAGCAGGAGGGACCAGCGTGGATGGGAGTGGGGAGGGAGCACTAGAATGAATTGTCATTACATAAATCATCTTGTGGCCAGTTTAACCAGGGGAGGAGGAATGAATGCTCTAAGGAGGTTGGTGTGGGGATGATTATACAGTTCTCCTTGTTATGATTGGATGGTTGAACAGTTGAAGTATATCACATGTAAAGTACTTGACAATAGGACTGTTATAAAATAAAAACATGAAAACTTTATAAAATTTTTAAAAACCACCAGTCACTCCATGGGAGAAAGACTGGGCAGCCTAATCCTGTAAACAGGCTTGCAAAAGTACTGGGGCAGGTCTCCTCTGTCTCACAGTGTCCCTACGAGCTAACATCGACCCAGTGGCAGTGAGTATGGTTTGGTGGGGTGGTCAGGAGAGGGGGGGAAGACAGAAGTGGAACCCCAGTGGTACTGTTGGGTAAGTGCCCCACTGCTATCTGGCAAGCTTGGCAATTCGAATGCACCAGCCATATGAGACTATGATGATGTACGGCTATGGACACCCTATCTAAAATGGTCACAATGGGTTAGAATTGATTGTGGTGGAGGGGAGGGCATACAGCAAAAAAGGATGCAGTGTCTGCTGTCATTCCCTTATGCCCTAGACCATGGCTTCATTCATTCTAGGGGGACCCTTTAATAGGACAGCAGTACTCTGCAACCTCTTTTTCTTACCCATTAACCATAGTGTCCTTGACCAGGAAAGCCACAGGTTTCTGTGCTTGACAGAGAGAAGTATGATTCTATCTTTTTGATGCTGGAAAACTTGGGAATGTCCTGACAGGTCTTCTAAGTGAGGTGGACAAATGCAGTGAGGTATGATGAGGTTGACACTGTTGTTAGCTGTTCTGAAGTCCTCACCTACTGAAGGAGATCCAAGACCACACAACAAAGTGTTGTCTGGTCCGACAGAACTTTCATGATAATTGTTATGTTTGGTTGCCAATCTTTATTCCCACTCATTTATAATGATATATATTTTTAGTTCTTTGAAGCCTGATCCCTGATCCCTTAGACACATCATGGTCACTCTGGCTGGTGTGCTTCTTCCATGTGGCTTTGTTGCTTCTCAATTAGATGGCCACTTGTTTACTCTCCAGTCTTTAATGTATGCTTAATTTTTAATCACTAGTTCTCCCACAGAGTGTAATTCTTTTATCCATTGCTTCTGATCTTTGTATGTAGTTAGTTTTACACCTCTTGGTGTATCTATATCACTTTCACTATCTCCATATAGCATTTGTCTGTGTTGGGTATTTATATTAACTGTTAAGGCACAAAGATCATTTCTAGTTTAAATCTTTGCTCTAAGTCTTATTGTTTCCTATGAGAAATCAAAGTTGTTTCGGAAGATCAGCACAAGGAAGAATAGCGTCTTCAGCTGTCAAAAGTGCTTCACAGCAGTACCTTTTCTAGATTTTCTCAAGGAAAACCAAATGAATATTTAGTCTAAGGAATGAAATTACCTTTGAGGTGTTCAAACTTAAATAATAGAAATTGATTAGGGTACCACGAATAAGAACTTACTAGGCATACCCTTCCTGTAGCCTAAATCAACGGCAAAGGGGGCCTTGTTTTTATATTGTCTGCACATATTTAATAATAATGTCATTGGTATACATTTTTTCTTCAACGGTCCTATCTCCCTAGTGACAGGAAGAAACATCACTTGGGCTGCAGGTTGCTCAGCCTCATTTGGTCTAAGGCAGTGGTTTCTGCTTACACTGCGCAGGCTGTGCTTTGGGAAGTCAGAGCAGTGTCATGTAATGCTACGTGAAAGAGGCCATCTTGTGGTCGGGGTGCTGTGGCTAATGGATGAGAAAACGAGGTTGCAGAGCATTGCTGCCCTTTTAATGGGGCCTCCTGGAATTAATGAGGCCATGCTGTAGGGCATGAGGAGATGACAAGTGACACCAGATGCTTTATTTCTGCACCTCCTCCATAGTCCACATCACTATGTGCAGAGGCCATGGTGTATATTTTAATAACTATTTTCCTCAGTAACTTTAAATCGTCTGTATTTCCACCATGCCCTACATGGTGAAAGCTGCTACAGCATGACTCTTTGGAAAATGTAGCACTTGAACTTGAGACTGCAAGTTTCTAGAGTGAGGAACATTATCAGGGGATTGCTAAAATGACACAGCTTGTGTTGTGCCACCCCCACGCCTACATCCTTCTACATAGACTAGCCCCAGTTAAATCACACCTAATTTAACAAATGCTGCATCTTAATAAAACCAAACAAAACCAAATCAGAGAAGGCTCAGTTGGGTATCTCGGAGCATGTAAAAGTAGCTAGGGTTCCATGAAGTTGTAGGAGGGAGCAGTTAGAAAAAAGACAGGGCAATGTGGAGCAGATAACAGGATGGAGTATGAAAGCATATGGTGGTGGCAGAGCAGCAAAAGAAAGTAAGGTACTTCAGAAGCTTCCAGATGCGAACCAATTGACCTATTTGTCTTAATGTCTTTTTCTTTTCATCCCAGCAGGCAGGTGTGTTAGTCCAGGCAGAGTAACAAGACAACTTCATAGGCACTCATTTGTGTATAGTAAGAGCTTTATATACAAAAGCAATTCAATATTGAGAAAACAGCGCAGCCCAGATCAAGTCCATTAGTGCGATATTAACCTGTATGTCTGATACTAACCTATCAAGTCCTATTCAGACTCGTGTAACACATGCAAAGTTGCCGAATGCACTAAGATTACAGGTCTGTGGGTGAGAAGTTTTTTGGATCCAGTGGTGTTGTGAGCCTCTCCACATGGTTCCTTCAGCTGCCAGGGCACAGGGTCTTTCAGTATAATGCCATGTATCTTCTCAGGAGAGTGTATCCCTGGGAGTGAGCTCACAGAGAGAGTGCCTTACGCCTCCAAGGAGAAAATACAAGAGTCTCCAGAATTCTCAGGAGGAGGCCATGCCCGCACAGGTCCCATTGGCAATGACCCAATTGACAGTCTAGACTCCACCCCTTCACCCTTAATTCTCTCAAGTCTCAAATTGACATCAGACTATGAAACTACTAGAGCAGGTCTGTTTATTTAGCTCATATTCATGTCAAAACAGGCATTTGAGGCTAGAGATGGTGGTACTTAAATTCACTTAACTCAAGTATATCTATCTACTTAATACTGCCAAGAGATCTGGTAGCACAGTGGCTAGAGGAAATGCTTGGCAAATTTTTCAGCAACTCTGAAGCATTTGCTTCCGTAAAATATGTACAGCATTCAAAAAACTATGAAAAATTTCTACCCTGCCGTGTAGGGTCAGATAGACTAGACAGCAGTGGGTTTTGTTGGGGTTTTTAATATTACTGGCAGGAGATGTAAACAAAGACCCACTTGATCGCAGCATTTTCCTTTTACAACTTATTTTCTGCACACCAGTGTATAAACATAATTTTAAAATGCTCAGTCGTTTTTGAAGATGATTCTCAAATAATAACATCCACTATGCTTTTTACTATGTCAATCTGATAGATTCTTAGATGTAAAGGTGGACTCCAGGTGGCATGACCAGGCCCTTTCTGATCATTGCTCTTGGATGATGCGAGTGTCCCTCTCCAATGTCCAGCTGCCCCTCCTGCCTCTCCCCATGTAGAACCCAAACATGTTTTCAAACTATAGAACACAACTTGAGATGTTTCAGTCTAAAATCTTTCAATCACATCTAATTCATCTAGGAATAAAATCTTAAAACCCAAGCATATCACTAACTATACACCACTGAATACACTTTTCAAAATCTCCCATGTTTCTGTTATACAAAGGCCATTTCCCACCACAGAATGTTTGCATACATTCATTTTTTGGGGGGAGGAAGCTTGCCCTCTACTGCTTAGATTATTAATTGAGTTTATCATTCTGACTTCTTTAATTATAAAAATGATTTCTTTTGAAATATTTTCTGAGTATGTTTCTCTCCCACTTGTATAGACTTGTATGAGGATAGAAACTAAATTTCTCAGTTATTATTACTCTAGCACGTAATCTCTGAGACACTGTTATACTGTTGTGAGTTTCATCCAGAGGCCTACAAATTATGGCAGCCTCCTCCACAATGCAGAAAAAAAACATTTCTCAGTCCTGATTCATTTTCATGATTGCTAGTCAATTATGCATTTTGATTGCCTGAAATCTAGATGACTAATTTTTTCAGCACCATGTGGAACAACATTTCACTATGCTCCATAGTGTTTTACTTGACTAATATTTGAAAGCAGTGACCACACTTTTTTACATGTTTTACTTAGTCTATAAGTTCTGCTGAAATTTGTGCCCCATGATTGACAGAGATTTTATTTGGAATATGTGTTAGATCGGGTTCTCTAGAGAAACAAAACCAGGACACTTTGATTTATATATATATATATAGCTTATTATATTATATATTATATTGATATATATTAATCTATACAGCATGAAGGACTATAACAGCTAATTAGTCCACACATCCATACAAGGGCTCAATTAAACTCACTTCTGTGGAAGAGTTAATATCCTGGAATTCCTTCAATACATGAGGACCACTGGTTCCATGGTCAAGGAAGTAGACATCTGAGTCTTTCATAGAGCAATACAGGCAGTCTGGCCAAAGACAACAGACAGTAAGGACAGGCCACCAATAGTCAGAAAGACAACAAGAACTGATAGTCCCAAGCTCAAGTGATGTATGCACCAGCAGTGTGACAAAGCAGGCCTCAAAGGAACTTCAAGTTCCAGTGACACAATCCATGGGCTGGTTATCTCACAGGTAGTGTAGCTCTTGAGTTGAGACAAATACTTGACAGACACACTTTGGTCTAATCACCAGAGAGTGAGAGAGAGAGGAGAGAGAGAGAGAGAGAGAGAGAGAGAGAGAGAGAGAGAGGCAGGGCTTGCTGAGCCATTTGTCTCTTTGGCCTCCATTCAAACTGCAGCCTTTTGCCAATGTGGCATCTGTATACAATTCTTTAGCCATATGTAATTTCCAAACATTAATGATATCACATAACATCAAACATCTATTGTGCATATAAATGAAAATACACTGAATCTAATTGTATCTGATGCAC